>JAZKJV010009113.1:0-270000 GCA_037367405.1 Ottelia alismoides | reverse complement strand
CAACCCAGATCGCACAGGATCTGGGAATCGAGCTCCTCCGCCGACCACCTTCGCCGGAGCTCTCCATTCCGACGCACCATGCACCTTCACGCCGCCTAACCGGGTCGAGGCAATTTGCCCTCGACCCGTGAGTCTTCTGGTTCGCTTTTCAGGTCAAGACAAGGGTCATCTGAGACCCTTCGCCATCCAGCCAGGAGACCCGGCTCCGCCGCCTTCGCTCGAGCTCCTCGGAGCTCGGTGTGCTCGTCGGAGACCACCAGCAGACGCGGGAGCCTTCCGCGATTCTTCTCCGACCTCCAGAAGGCTCTCCAGAGGACCCTAGCGCACGCACGAGCCCTGCGAATCTCGCCGGCGACCAGTTCTTCCAGGATTCTCCAGAACCGTCAGATCATCCTCCTCGCTCCAGATCTGATCTGAACCATTCATCTGCGGAGCACTGCCACCGTCCGATCATCCCGAGGGTCGATCTTGACCGCTCGCGCAGAGAGAGAGGCACCAGCTAGCCTCAACCGTCAGATTCGCCACGCGTCCTCCTCTCAGCCGTCGATTCACCAAGAGTATCTCCACCACGCTTCGTCACCGTCAGATCTGCCACGTGGAATACTTTCCACCGTTCGATCAGGCCAGCCCTTCCAGAGTTAAAGTCGCACCCGTTCTCCACCGTCCGATCAGCCACGTGGCGCACATCAGGCCGTCGATAATAATAAAAGGGGTAAATTCATCTTAGGCCCCTCTGTTTGTTTTATTTCATTTTAGTCCTGTAATTTTTAAATTAAGTTGTTTATTTTCTGGGATATTTGCATTAAGGACCTCGTACTTACTTTATTTGCACTTATACCCCTGTCTACGTGGACCACGTGCTTCGTCACGTGAACTTTATTGGGTTATTTGCAATATAAACCCTGTAGTTCTGGATGTTACGGATTGGATAAAAAGTTTTCTTTATTTGCATTTATGCCCCTGTGCGTGATTTAATTCCCCATGTGCGATATTTTTTGGGTTATTTGCAGATAAGCCCCTGGACTTTTGGTACTTGTTACCAATAAGCCCTCGGAACTTATTTTTCTTACATTTGGGTCCCTGAGTGCCCCAGGCACGTGCTTGGCACGTGTTTTGCTGGGTATTTTGTACCAGACCCCCCAGAACTTTGGGTATTTGCACTTTAGTCCCTGTGCACAGTGCCCTACCTTTATTTTTGAATAAAATATCAAACCACCTCCAAATTCGATGAAAATTTGACACATGGCTCCTGCCATGGTGTAGAATTTTTGTGAAGATTTGAGGACATTTTTTGATTCCGTTTGCTATTTTTAAAAATTCAAAAACCCCTATTTTTGCTATTGTTTAGAGTCAAAACCCCAAAAAAATATAAAAACCCTTCTAAAAATTCCATAAAAATTAGTTACTGTTGGTTTTGTGTTCCTTGATTTTCTAGCCAATTTTGGCTATTTTCACTGCTTAAAAACACTAAAAACTTAAAAACACTCAAAAACTCATAAAAATTCTACTAAATACACCAAAAACCCAAAAACAATAATTTTGGTACTCAAATTTTCCTTGCTTTATCTAGTTTACATGAAAAATACCTCCAGGCCCTTCTAAGGTCTTTAGATATTTTATCTAGGGATTTTGGGCCTGGCTGGACAGTACCCCTTGCTTTTCGCACTGTTTGATTTTTAGGAAATAAAATAAACATCAGAAAAATCTCAAAAATTCACCAAAAACATAAAAATTATAAAACACATAAAAATATTTTTGTCTGAATTTTTGCTTGCTTTTTAATGCATTAAATAAATTGTTCAAGTTAATTGTTTGTGTGCTTTTCCTGTTTTCTTTATATTCCAAAAATCCTAAAAAAATATAAAAACACTAAAAAATACTCTCTCGGATTTCTGACTACATCGTAGGCCGCAAGGCCAATCTGTGCTCCTTGTGTTCGACCCTGGGTGTTATACCAGGTTAATCTCATAGCAGGACCGCTCTCTTTTGTGCTCGATTAGTTTTACATGTTTTGAGTGGTTGATTTTTCTTGATATACCTAGTTTGATTGATTGAGGTCGCAACGACCATTTCTTTACCTTTACCTTAGTCAGTCGGGCGGTTATCAGAATGGCGCCGTTGCGGGGGAGCACGGCTTTGTAGTCATTTTTCCATATTGTCTCTCTATATTATCATTGTTCTCTGACACTCTCTCTTTGATTTTTGTGCGAGGTACTGCGTGGACAACTTGGAGTTTATTTTTGAGGACCCGCATGGGAAGAAGAGCAGGGAGAGGAAGAAGAAGAATTTTATTTTGAGAGAGAACAATATTGTTTGTAATAATTTAGAACTTGTACATTTGTGGACACTTGTAACTTAGCGGGTCTGTTTCGCCGAGTACCGGTGTGCTCGGGGGACCCATTTGGATTTTCGCGGCTTTTTCTTGCGGTTTTGATAGCTAGCTGCCTTTTCCGGTGTTTACGCGGTTTTTCTCGAGCCCCTAGATTTAGGAATTTCTCTTGCTTGTGCCGTAATTAGTAGGGTCCCCACACTTAATTGCTTATCTGTTCCTATAGATCGTTAATTGGACCTACTAATAATAAATAATAAAAATAACTTAGTCGCTTTCCTGAGAGCCTACGCGCCGCGAGCCTGCCCCGCAAGCGCTACTCCTGAACTCAACCTGTCGAGAAGAGGAGGGGTGGGCCAAGACCGGACTCTTTGGAGCAAAGGAGAGTGACTGAGTTAGACGGTTCTGCGCTAGGAATTGCTCATCTAGGACTCGGTTTTTCCTCGCTGCACCATTTAGGTAGTTTAATTCTGTCTTTAAATTCTGCGCGGATCACTTGCATGTAGAGTGCTGGAGACAAGGTACGCATTTCTTTCTCTACATGCATCATTGATTTCTTCGCGCATCGGCTTTTTCGTCTTCTCCCTCGGTTTTTGGCTTAATCATCAGGAGAATCGGAAAATTCGTTAGGCCGCTTGTATTTATTTTGAAAAAAATTAAAAAAGAAAAACAAAAAAAAATTTGGGACTGGATAACACTATTGACCCTAAAAGACACTCACATTAAAAATTTGTCTTGGAGAGAGCAACCCCCTCCTTGTATGGTTTGGATGCGCGAGAGAGTGACCCGCACCCTAGGTAGAGCCCTCCGGTGCTATTTCTAGCTGACTACCGACTCTTCCGTGCGGGCCAGTCGGGTGGAGTAGCATCGGGTATCCTAACAGGTCACGTAAGCGCTCTGATATTTTGTGTGTTCACCCAATTAAATTGACAAGATAAATTGACCGAGCTTTCACGGTCTTCATATTGTGTTGCGTTGGTGAACCGGGGGTTTGCTTTGCGATCATATTTTCTCCAGATCCCATCCGCCCAACTCGCCAGATCAAGATGATGGGTAGACGATCTCTTAGGCAGCCTCTGGCTGCACCGCTTTTAGGCGCGTCTACTTCACCATCTAGGTTGGCCTGTGAGAGTCGAGACCAGCTCTCCGGGCCCGAGTACGATTCCACCCTGTTCTCCCTCGATCCCCTTTCTTTTGCTACTGAGAGACATGAGCCCGAGGAAAGACGAATTGATTTGACAGAATCTGAGTTGGGCTCATCTGATTTTGTAGACGTCACTATGGCCGGAGCCGGCAGTTCAGACCCAGACTCCCGACAACCCGAACATTTTGTACTAGACCAGGGAGCGATCAACTCCACTCTGATCGCATCATTAGAGACAGTACAGAAGCAGCTACGCGATCAGGGAGCTTTCATGATTGAGATGAGAAGGGAGTTGGAGCGACTCAGAGAAGAGAGAGATCAGAGCGAGCCTGAGGACATTCCTGATGCTGATGCAGAGGCAGCAGCCGCAGCAGCCGCAGCAGCGGCTGCCGCAGCGGCAGCCGCCGCCGCAGCAGGACCACCGAGACCGATGCGGGAGTTACACAACCCCGGATCTACACTGATGCACCATTGGGTCGTGGTACCTGCTATCGTGGGGGATTTCAAGTTCCCTCCGAACACCCTGCAGATGCTTCCTCATTTTCACGGACTTGCCACCGAGGAGCCCCACCTCCATCTCCAGGAGTTTTTGATGATCTGCAGCACTGTCCACGACCGTCATGTGGACCAGGATACGATTCGAATGATGGCCTTCCCCTTTTCACTGGCAGATAGAGCAGCCGCCTGGCTGAAGCATTTAGGGAAGTTTGTTTACACCTGGGAGCAGCTCTGCACCGAGTACTTGAACAAGTATTATCCACTCGGGCGGACGAATGAAGCAAGGGCCCTGATCAACAACTTCTCCATGCTCCCTAACGAGCAGTTTCACGAGGCATGGGAGAGGTTCAGAGAGCTTCTGGATAGATGCCCACACCACGACATTTCCAAGCCGAACCTAGTTCAGAGCTTCTTTAGTAGGATGACGCCAGAGCTTCAGGGTCTGGTGAATGCTTCTTGCGGCGGGTCCTACTTTGCTAAGGACCACAACCAAGTCTGGGCCATCTACGAGGAGATGGCCGAAAATTACATGATGATGTCCCAGACTCGGTTGTACACACAGAGATCTCAGCAGCCGCCAGGACCCGTGCAGTACCAGCGGATAGCACGGGTTGATGCAGGTCCATCCGGTTCGTCCGCAGTTGCAGCCGCACAGGCAGAGTCGGCCGCTGCGGACATGGGGATTATCAGCGAGAAGTTGGACCGCATGGAAATAATAGAGAAGAAGCAGTGCCAGGGCATAACTCAGATGGAGCAGATGGCACAAACTCTGAGCGACGTGAAGACCCATCTCTTGTGTCTTCAGGAGGCACAGACGGCTTCTCAGCCCCGTCTTCAGTCGCGAGGCGATTCCGGTGGCAGCCGCAGCTTGTCCCAGCGCTCCAGCTCCTTGCAGCAGCCTAGACAAGTTCACCTTGTACAGGCGGAGCCGTACCAGCAGCAGCAGCCCTCTTACCAGTCACCACCATCTCCAGACTTACAGATGGTGGTATATCAGCCGGATCAGCCTTTGGCAGTACTGCCGCCAGACCCCTTCGATGCAGAGCCGTTGATGGATGTCAACGGGATTTGGTACGACCGTCCCCAGCCTGGGATCCGACGAGACCATCCCGGGTTTAGGTGGGGGAATGGGGGTAACCAGTCCCAACAGCAGCCAGCCGGTCAGGGAGGGCAGTACTCCCAGCAGAGAGATCACCAGCAGCCCCCAGCATACCAGTCACACCAGCCATCATCCTTCGTACCTCGTCCCTACCAGCAGCAGGGACAGACTTGGAGACGTGAGCAGCAGGCTCACCAGCAGCAGCATCCTTCCTCTTACCCCTCTCAGCCGCAGCAGCACCAGGTCCAGCAGCCTCATTACCAGAGAGGCAACCCGTCGGGCTCCCATGAGAGCCCCGCCTTGGATGATCTAGCCCGCATCTTCACAGAGCAGCAGGCTACATTTAGACGGGAGATGGACGAGTTTCGCCAGGAGATGCGGGACCTGATGAGAGGGAAGGCCGCCATCCCTGCACAGATCGAGCCTAATCCGAATAGCTTGAAGAGGAAGTCTGAGCAGGTAGTTCACACTGAGCCTACCACTCCTAGTGACTCATTTGATGATATGTCGTCGGATCTATTTGATGCTGATTTTGTTACACTTAGGAGCGGTAGAAGACCAGCAGGCGGTGCCTCATCTGAGCGACAACGCGAGGATTCATCTAGAGCGCCAGATGAGGAAGAGGAGAGCGGTACTGAAGCTGCCCATGATGATGACGGTGGTACTGAAGCCACCCGAGATGCTGATTCCACCGGCGGTACTGAGGCCGCCGCTTCACCATATCGAGGAGGTGGTACTGACACCACCAGCAGAGCCGAGCCAGCCCGCGGTACTGAGGCCGCAAGACGTCTAGTTGTAGAGCCAGCTAGAGGTGGTACTAAGGCCACCAATATTCATTCTGATAGAGATGTTATCTTTCCTCGTATGAATGTATCTCAGGACTCTATTTTGAATAAAGGAAAAGGTTTAGTTTCTTCTGATCCCACTGTAGTGTATGATGTATGTGAGGATCCGGTCATCGAACCGTCTAGGCCTATTCCTAGTCCTTCATCTGAGAAGGACCCTGTGATCCCCTTTCCTAGAGCCCTTGAGTTGGGGAAGGGGAAGAAAAGAGAAAAAGATCCAAAAAAGAGAGAGCAGGAGGAGTTCAGCCAGAGCATGATAGACCGATTTCACATCCAGCTGACCCTCCAGGAGGCTTTGCAGCACATCCCTCTTCTTCAGCGATCCTTGAGAGACAGGACCACAGTCAGGAGGAAGAAGAGGAACAACACCGCAGAGATTCATGTGTTGACAAAAGCCACGTGTTACGCGATCCAGAACCATCTGCCGACCAAGAGGCCAGATTTAGGAGCCCCGTATGTCAGATGTCATATTAGTGAGCAGAGGTTCGACCGTACTCTATTAGATAGCGGATCGTCGATCAACCTTCTTCCGGCAGCCCTTCTCGACCACTTAGAGTTGGGCACTCTTAGACAGAGCATGACATACCTTCAGTTTGCTGATCGATCTGTCAAGAGGCCAAAGGGGTTGTTGCGAGACGTTGTCGTCACGATTCAGGGTTTGCAATTCCCCGTGGACTTCGTAGTGCTGGACATGGAGACCCCTGACTCGTTGACCGATTCCCCCATCATCCTCGGTCGCCCGTTCTTGGCCACAGCCAAGGCGGTGACTGACCATGACAGTGGGAAGGTATTCTTTCGCGTCCAGGGCGAGAGTATACAAATAGAGACGGTTAAGGACCACAGAGCCAGAGATAGATCCCGCTCAGAGGGCAGTACAGATTCAGAACAGCTGACAGATACAGAGCCAGACATACACCAGGACTGTGATTTTGTGATCACAGATGATGAGGCAGCTTGGGCAGATCCTGCAGCACAGACCATCCTCTCATATTCAGATACAGCTGATGCAGAGATGATAGCAGAGGATAGTCTGGAGAGCACAGCCATGGTTCAGGATACTATTGAGTCAGCAGAGTCGGACCTTGATCGCGACACGATTTTCAGTGATGGTGGTACTGAGGCCACCCTGCTCTACGGTGGTACTGATGCCACCGCAGTTGATACAGATCCCTCGGATTCAGAATCTGATTGGGCAGATTGTGATGATCAGATGCCAGACCTGGATCCACCTGAGCCTATAGATGAGGAGAAGGAAGAGGTAGAGCAGATCAGAGACAATGCAGAGGACCCGCCTTCTCCAGATCCAGCTTGTGAGAGTTCTTTATCATTTTCCCAGGAAGATCTGGCAGAATTGTCAGCATACACACATCTTCTTCAGAAGCCAGATTTGCCAGCACCCAGCTGTCCAGAGCTAAAGCCGCTCCCTACTTCGCTGAAGTATCGATTCCTTGCGGGAGAGTCTGAGATGTACCCAGTCATCATCTCTGCCGATCTGACTGGAGAACAAGAATCCCGTCTGATGGGGGTTCTTGAAAAGAACCGCAAGGCAATTGGATGGAGCGTAGCAGATCTCCATGGGATTAGTCCCTCGTTGTGCTCCCACCATATCTATCTCGAGGAAGGAGCAAAGCCGTCGCGTGAGTTCCAGCGGCGACTGAACCCCAACCTACGAGAGGTTGTCATGAAGGAAATATCAAAATGGTGGAGTGCAGATTTTATTTATCCCATTTCCGACTCCAAGTGGGTTAGCCCCTTGCATGTGGTGCCCAAGAAGACGGGCATCACGACTGTGATCAGTGAGTCGGGAGAGGAGATTGCTACACGAGTACCCACCTCTTGGCGGGTCTGCGTTGACTACAGGAGACTCAACCAGGCCACCAAGAAGGACCATTTCCCCCTGCCTTTTATTGATCAGATCATAGAGAGACTGGCAGGGAAGAGCCATTATTGCTTCCTGGATGGGTACTCGGGCTACAATCAGGTGGCCATCGCTCCTGAGGATCAGGAGAAGACCACCTTTACCTGTCCCTTCGGTACATACGCCTTTCGACGCATGCCATTTGGGCTATGCAACGCCCCTGCGACTTTTCAGAGGTGCATGCTGTCGATCTTTTCGGACATGGTAGGGGAGTGTTTGGAGGTCTTCATGGACGACTTCTCGGTTTACGGTGACGGATTCGATTCCTGTCTTGACTGCCTAGACCGAGTGCTCCAGCGTTGTATTGCTACCCGCTTGGTTCTGTCTTGGGAGAAGAGTCACTTCATGGTGACTCAAGGGACGGTGCTTGGCCACATCATCTCCAACAGGGGCATGGAGGTTGATCCGGCCAAGGTTGACGTCATTAGAAAACTCGCACCGCCGTCCAATTTGAAGCAGCTACGGTCATTTCTGGGGCACGTTGGTTTTTATAGGAGATTCATTCATGATTTCAGCAAGATTGCCCGACCGTTGACTGACCTCTTGACGAAAGACACCGAGTTCCTTGTCGATGACAAGTGTCTTTCGTCCTTTGAGACTCTCCAGCAGTGTGTTATTGAGGCTCCTGTCCTTCAGCCACCCGATTGGTCTCTCCCATTCGAGATCATGACGGACGCCTCTGATTTTACCGTAGGGGCCGTGCTAGGATAGAGGAGGGACGGAGTTCCGTTTGCCATACACTATGCTAGCCGCACATTGGATTCCGCCCAGCGGAATTATACGGTCACAGAGAAGGAGATGCTAGCAGTAGTGTTCGCCCTAGATAAGTTCAGATCATATATCATTGGATCTAGAGTGACTTTGTATACTGACCACACCGCCATCAGGTACCTCATGTCAAAGAAGGATGCCAAGGCCAGACTTACTAGATGGATCCTTCTACTCCAGGAGTTCGACATTGAGATCAAGGATAAGCCTGGAGTCAAGAATGTGGTGGCGGATCATCTTTCCCGACTAGAGCAGCCTGAGGATTCTGAGCAGATTGATCCTATTCGAGATACCTTCCCAGATGAGGCGATCCTTGCTATCACCTTACTCTCGTGGTATGCCGATATTGTGAACTTTCTCGTTGCTGGGAAAGTCCCACAAGATTGGCCCAGGCAGAGGCGTGAGACCTTCCTTGCGAAGGCCAAGTCCTACCACTGGGAGGATCCCATCCTTTACCACGAAGGAGGGGATAGCGTCTGGCGTCGGTGTATTCCTCAGGAGGAGCATCATAGTGTCCTCACTTACTGCCACAAGCTTGAGGCAGGAGGACATCATTCTGGGAGGAGAACGGCACAGAAAGTGCTCCAATCCGGCTTGTGGTGGCCTACACTCTTCAAGGACTCTGATGAGTTCGTGAAGAGGTGTACTGACTGTCAGAGGATGGGCACTTGTGGACAGCGTGATATGATGCCGATGCAGCCCATTCACTTCTGTGAGGTTTTTGACGCATGGGGCATCGATTTCATGGGTCCATTCCCTAAGAGTCAGGGATTTGAGTACATTCTGTTGGCCGTAGATTATGTTAGTCGTTGGGTTGAGGCTATCCCCGCCCGAGCCGCTGATGCGAGGACAGTTTGCAGATTTTTGAGGAAGCACATCATCATGCGGTTCGGGGTTCCATCAGTTCTGATTTCTGATGGGGGGTCTCATTTCGTAAACGACCAGGTGAAGGCCCTTGCTAGCGAGTTCAGTATAGACCATCGTGTTGCCACACCTTACCATCCACAGACGAATGGTCTAGCTGAGGTGTCGAATAGGGAGATCAAGAAGATTTTGCAGAAAGTCGTCCGCCCTGACCGAAAGAATTGGTCACAGCTTTTGGACTCGGTCTTGTGGGCATATCGGACATCTTTCAAGACTCCATTGGGCACATCTCCCTTTCGTCTCGTTTATGGCAAGCCATGCCATCTACCTGTTGAGCTGAGGCACAAGTCACTTTGGGCAGTTACAGATATTCTTATGGATCCAGATGGTATAGGAGACCAGAGGAGGGCAGAGTTAGCCGCCTTGGAAGAGCTTAGAGATACAGCTTTCTCAAACAGCCTACATTATAAGGAGAAAGTGAAGGAGTGGCATGATTCTCATATCAGCCACAAGCATTTTGAGATTGGACAGAGAGTATGGTTGTTTGATGCAAGGCTACGCTTATTTCCAGGGAAGCTACAGAGCAAATGGAAGGGACCTTACTTGGTCAGGAAGGTACACGATAACGGTAGCATTGATATATCTGAGTTATCTTCTGAGAGTACCTTTCGAGTGAACGGCCAGCGGCTCAAGCCATTTCTAGATCATGAGCCGCGGGACGTTATTGTTGCCCCGATTCATTTTGCGTGAGATGTGGTCTCTTGACTCACATCTTTTGCATCTCACGCCTGATTTTCACTGTTCTTCCGCCTGTATAGATCCAGTTGTTCCCATCATTCTATTCTTTAGTCCCACATCCCTTTTCTCATCCTGTGATTATGCTATACTTAGGGTGTACTTTACCCTAAGTATAGGGGGGATGTAGGACCTGCGGGTAGTCTTTTCATTCTTTCTGCCCCTGTTTTGCTGCCTATACTTAGGGATATTTTACCCTAAGTATAGGGGGGGCAGACTCTGTATATTCTTCACTCGGATTTCCCTTCATGTACGGCTTGCTATACTTAGGATTAGTTAATCCTAAGTATAGGGGGAAACCACCGAGTCCCTCTCATTCTATTCATTTATTCGTTGCTGTACTTAGCCATTCCTTTTCACTTCCCTTTTACTAAGCACGAGTTATGTCTTCTTCATCGCTCTTGATCACTCTGAGGACATCGTTCGAGCTAAGTATAGGGGGGTGTGTATATATTTCATATATACTTTAGCCATAACTCGTACTTTGTGTGAGTGTGTTAATAAATAAAATGGCTAAAAATCACAAAAATTTAAACATTTTTCATGTACATAAACCTCTTTTATCTTGCACATACATAGCTAGTGTACAAAGTATTTTTGTAAAAATGATTTCAAAAATCTTTTGTGTAAAGCTTGTGTAAATATTTTTGTATCAAAATTATGTATATAGTACAAAATTTTTCCAAAATATTTTGAAAATCAAAAGTTTGCAAAAATCTTGTGTAAATGTTTGTAAATATCTTTTTGCAAAACTAGCACCTCATGCATCATTCATGATTTCAAAACATTTTTCAAAAATTTTGCATGATTGTAAAATATTTGTAAATAGCATCTTGTGTACATATATGTATATAGTTTTTCCTGGATGAGAGTTGACATTTAAACTAAGCCTGGAATTAAATTGAGAAATGGTGCTTGAATAAGATCTTAATCCACTTAACTTTAAGAGGAACCTTATAGGACTTAGGGTTAAGGCTTTTCAGGTCCATAAGGACTTAATTCTTTGAGTCCACTAGGCTATGAGCATATGTCATCTTGATGAGCCTAAGTAGAGCACTTAACAACACACGCATGACTCTCAGAGACAATAGCTTGACTTGCACCTGCACTTACACATGGCTCTCCACGGATGAGGTGGTGAGGAGGCAGTTTCCTTTGGCTTGGGGTAGCATATGAGGGTAGTACTTCTAGGCGGAACCTCTCTTCTTCTTCTAGTGAAGGAAGTGCGCCTCAACTTGGTCTAGTGGTGATGAAGGCTAAAGACAGAAGCTGTGGGTTGCAATAAAGCTTCAAAAGAGGGATAGTCTACTGGCTCAAGGGGAAATTTCTTGTATATATGCTGCACCATGTAGATATGTTGTACAGAAGTTCTTGAAAAAAAATGCAAAAATGCAAAAAGTACTCCAAAAAAGTGGTGGGTCGGATTGAAAATTTAATAACCCCACCGGAGTGTACATAGTCAAATAAAGCAAAAGCTTATGGTATCCATGTTACATCTCATGAAGCTTGCAGCGGGAGACTTAGCTACACTGGCTAAGCTTCCAAAACTCTATACTTCTACCCCCTCTTCTTGAGCCGGTTGCACTTGAACTTAGAAGGGAATACCCCGCTTCTCGAGGAAAGAGTTGCTAGACCGAGGCATTAGAGTTACCAGGTTGAGGGAGGTTGTTTCTTTGTTACTTCTGAGGTGGGGAGCCACATATCACTTACACTGCATGGAAAGACTCATGGTCATTAGAGTTTGTGTATGTAGACTTGTTCTGATCTGGTTTATTGAGGAGTCTTGCCCATAGATTGGTGGAACTTAGAGGTTGTTGGGTTTTAAGCTTAAGTCCAAATAAGGTTCCGACACATTAATAATCCAAAGATCTGATCGAGCTCCATATTTCAATTTAATGAAGGAAAGTTTAATAATTCAACCTTGATCCATGTACATCCTCTTTTTCTTTTTCTTTTTCTTTCTTTTTCACTTCTTTTTCAAATAAGTGTTTGCTAAGGGACTAGCAAAGTTAAGTATAGGGGGGTGATGAATACCCATTCATCACTCTTTATTCTTCTATTTTAGCTACAAAAACCTTTGCAAATACATGTAGATATGTGTAAATACAAATAATTACCAAAAGCATGCATTGTGTAAAAACCTGTAATTAGCATGTTTTTGTGCAAAAATAAAAGAATAAAGAGTAAAAAGAAAAAGAGGGAAATATTTAGAATAAATATTGAGCAACCTAACCCAAGGGAGGGCTCAGCATGGGCCTGACCGCATAAAAGCCAAAGTAGAGGGAGATAGGAGCTCATGTGTATAGATTTTTGTAAATAAATAAAATTATATTTTCCTCACCCAAAAATATGCTTGTACATATTTTGTATATATTTAGAAAATATTAAAAACAAAATAAAAATTTAAAAATCAAAAATTCAAAAATGCCCTTTCACCATGTACATAAACCATGCTCCCTTATTTATTTAACCTTATAAATAAATAAAATCATTTTATAAACTCTTTGTAAATAATCTATGTGACATATTGTAAATATAATAAATAAAAAGAAACAAAACAAAAATCAAATAAAAATTACAAAATTGAAAATACAAAAATACATTGTATATATACCATGTGTATAAATGTATATATCTATTTATTTCACCTATGTATATAAACAATAAAAATAAAATAAAAATATCCTTTTATTCCTCATTTTATTCTATAAATAAATAAAATATAAAAGGGGAATAAAAATTGTATAAAAATAATCATTAAAAATCAAAAATCAAAAGCCTCCATATTGTACATATACCTATATAATGTAAATACCTCATTTTTATTTCCAAAAATTAATTAAAAATCACCAAAAAATAGAAAAAAATAAAAGAAAAATATTTCATGTTTTAAGTTTCCCTTAATTCGGCCATTTTCTACCTTAAAATAAATAAACAAAAAAATCAAATACGTGGCAGCTCCTGATTGGTCCACGGGGGATTGTTGACCCCGGTCAACTCCCCCGCGGACTCTTTCCTTTTTGAGAAAGCGCGCGCCGCCCCGCCTTCGCCAATTTCTCCACGCGCCTCCAGCCTGTCGCCCACGCAAACCCCGCGCCCGGATCCTTCGCCGATCATCCGACATCCTCGCCAGATCCTTCGTCGGGAAATCCACGCCTTCCATAGCCGTCACCTCCCAACCCTAATCGCGACTGCCGCTATATATAGAACCACCTCCGCCGCCTCCGCGCCTCATCTTTGAACCTTCCCCTTCTTCCCAGTGAACTCCAGAGGCACCGCGAGAGTGACAGCAAGCGATCGCCCCTGTTGCAGCGAGGCGAGGAGGTGAAACCACTGATCCGGCGTTCTTCGCCGCCGTTGCTCCGCCACCAGTGTGAACACCGAGCCTCGGGCCGAGACGACCCTTGAGGCTACGACCAGGAGCACCCCCTGCTCTTCCCCAGTCTCTCCGACCACCCAGGTAGATCACTTAGGCCGTAGATTAGCGTAGGTTTCGATTTTTAGCTTACTGGTAGCGTAGCTCCGCCGCCGTCGCCAGCCACCTCCGATCTCCCATCTGCCATTCCGACCCGACCATCATCTTCGCCAGACCTCTCCGCATCTTCTTCACCCATTCACCCAACCCAGATCGCACAGGATCTGGGAATCGAGCTCCTCCGCCGACCACCTTCGCCGGAGCTCTCCATTCCGACGCACCATGCACCTTCACGCCGCCTAACCGGGTCGAGGCAATTTGCCCTCGACCCGTGAGTCTTCTGGTTCGCTTTTCAGGTCAAGACAAGGGTCATCTGAGACCCTTCGCCATCCAGCCAGGAGACCCGGCTCCGCCGCCTTCGCTCGAGCTCCTCGGAGCTCGGTGTGCTCGTCGGAGACCACCAGCAGACGCGGGAGCCTTCCGCGATTCTTCTCCGACCTCCAGAAGGCTCTCCAGAGGACCCTAGCGCACGCACGAGCCCTGCGAATCTCGCCGGCGACCAGTTCTTCCAGGATTCTCCAGAACCGTCAGATCATCCTCCTCGCTCCAGATCTGATCTGAACCATTCATCTGCGGAGCACTGCCACCGTCCGATCATCCCGAGGGTCGATCTTGACCGCTCGCGCAGAGAGAGAGGCACCAGCTAGCCTCAACCGTCAGATTCGCCACGCGTCCTCCTCTCAGCCGTCGATTCACCAAGAGTATCTCCACCACGCTTCGTCACCGTCAGATCTGCCACGTGGAATACTTTCCACCGTTCGATCAGGCCAGCCCTTCCAGAGTTAAAGTCGCACCCGTTCTCCACCGTCCGATCAGCCACGTGGCGCACATCAGGCCGTCGATAATAATAAAAGGGGTAAATTCATCTTAGGCCCCTCTGTTTGTTTTATTTCATTTTAGTCCTGTAATTTTTAAATTAAGTTGTTTATTTTCTGGGATATTTGCATTAAGGACCTCGTACTTACTTTATTTGCACTTATACCCCTGTCTACGTGGACCACGTGCTTCGTCACGTGAACTTTATTGGGTTATTTGCAATATAAACCCTGTAGTTCTGGATGTTACGGATTGGATAAAAAGTTTTCTTTATTTGCATTTATGCCCCTGTGCGTGATTTAATTCCCCATGTGCGATATTTTTTGGGTTATTTGCAGATAAGCCCCTGGACTTTTGGTACTTGTTACCAATAAGCCCTCGGAACTTATTTTTCTTACATTTGGGTCCCTGAGTGCCCCAGGCACGTGCTTGGCACGTGTTTTGCTGGGTATTTTGCACCAGACCCCCCAGAACTTTGGGTATTTGCACTTTAGTCCCTGTGCACAGTGCCCTACCTTTATTTTTGAATAAAATATCAAACCACCTCCAAATTCGATGAAAATTTGATACATGGCTCCTGCCATGGTGTAGAATTTTTGTGAAGATTTGAGGACATTTTTTGATTCCGTTTGCTATTTTTAAAAATTCAAAAACCCCTATTTTTGCTACTGTTTAGAGTCAAAAACCCCAAAAAAATATAAAAACCCTTCTAAAAATTCCATAAAAATTAGTTACTGTTGGTTTTGTGTTCCTTGATTTTCTAGCTAATTTTGGCTATTTTCACTGCTTAAAAACACTAAAAACTTAAAAACACTCAAAAACTCATAAAAATTCTAGTAAATACACCAAAAACCCAAAAACAATAATTTTGGTACTCAAATTTTCCTTGCTTTATCTAGTTTACATGAAAAATACCTCCAGGCCCTTCTAAGGTCTTTAGATATTTTATCTAGGGATTTTGGGCCTGGCTGGACAGTACCCCTTGCTTTTCGCACTGTTTGATTTTTAGGAATTAAAATAAACATCAGAAAAATCTCAAAAATTCACCAAAAACATAAAAAATATAAAACACATAAAAATATTTTTGTCTGAATTTTTGCTTGCTTTTTAATGCATTAAATAAATTGTTCAAGTTAATTGTTTGTGTGCTTTTCCTGTTTTCTTTATATTCCAAAAATCCTAAAAAAATATAAAAACCCTTAAAAACACTAAAAAATACTCTCTCGGATTTCTGACTACATCGTAGGCCGCAAGGCCAATCTGTGCTCCTTGTGTTCGACCCTGGGTGCTATACCAGGTTAATCTCATAGCAGGACCGCTCTCTTTTGTGCTCGATTAGTTTTACATGTTTTGAGTGGTTGATTTTTCTTGATATACCTAGTCTGATTGATTGAGGTCGCAACGACCATTTCTTTACCTTTACCTTAGTCAGTCGGGCGGTTATCAGTAACTTACCTACTCCATTTTCATCTTTTTCAAATTTTTTTATTTTTTTCCGAAAAATGCTTCCATGGATTTTCATAAATATATCTCTCTAATATGTCATTCAAATTTCGTCAGAAACAGAGACTCCTACGGCCTCCATAAAGACAGACATTTTTTAATGGTCACGGATTTGCTGTATTTTTCATGTTCTGGATGGAGGCCGTAGGAGTCTCTGTTTCTGACGAAATTTGAATGATATATTAGAGGGATATAATTATGAAAATCTATGGAAACATTTTTCAAAAAAAATAAAAAAATTGAAAAAAAGAAAGTGGAGTAGGTAAGTTACCTACTCCATGGAGTAGGATCCCTTTCCTGATATATATGAATGTCTCTCTCTCTCTCTCTCTCTATATATATATATATATATATATATGTATGAGAAAAGGGATCCTACTCCATGGAGTAGGTAACTTACCTACTCCAGTTTCTTCTTTTTCAAATTTTTTTATTTTTTTTTGAAAAATGCTTCCATGAATTTTCATAATTATATCCCTCTAATATGTCATTCAAATTTCGTCAGAAACAGAGACTCCTACGGCCTCCATCCAGACAGTCATTTTTTAACGATCTTAGATTTGCTGTATTTTTCGCGTTCTGGATGGAGGCCGTAGGAGTCTCTGTTTTCTGACGAAATTTGAATGACATATTAGAGGGATGTAATTATGAAAATCCATGGCAGCATTTTTCAAAAAAATAAAAAAATTGAAAAAAAGAGAGTGGAGTAGGTAAGTTACCTACTCCATGGAGTAGGATCCCCTTCCTATATATATATATATATATATATATATATATATGGGAAAAATGGGGCTACCCCCTAGGGGTAGCCAACATGGCTGCCCCCACCCTATTTTTGGCAGATTTTTTTAATTTTTTGGAAAAATAAAATCATGTATATTCATTCCTATATCCCTCCTATATGTCATTCGAATTTCGTCAGAAACAGAGACTCCTACGGGCTCCATCCATATGCCATTTTTTTAACGGTTGCAGGATTTTTTAAATCGACTCGGTCTGCATGGAGGCCGTAGGAGTCTATGTTTCTGATGAAATTCGAATAGCATAAGGAGGGATATAGGGATGAATATACATGTCGATATTTTTCACAAAAATAAAAAAAATTTACCAAAAAATGGGGCGGGGCAGCCATGTTGGCTGCCCCCAGGGGGCAGCCCCATTAACCCTATATATATATATATATATATATATGATTTCGTTCAAATAGGATGCAGTCTTTCCTAAGTTAAGGAAGGCCAGCCTCTTTTTTGTATAAAACATGATGACTTTAGTAGAATACATATACAGTTTTGTATCATAATGTGCAGTTTTATGTTTGTATTATAATGCGCAGTTTTGTTGCAATTTTGTATTTATAACGTGCACATATAATACAAACTATGTACGTATTCTACTAAACTACTCGTGTTTTATACAAAAAAGGATCTTCTTGAACTCAGGAAGGATTGTGTCCTATTTGAAATGGCACTATATATATATATATATATATATATATAGAGAGAGAGAGAGAGAGAGAGAGAGGAAAAGGAAGCTACATCATGATGTAGCTAACCTTAGCTACATCATGGGCAATTTCATCCTCTTTTTTTATTTATTTTTTGAATTTCCATGATGGATTTTCATAACTATATCTCTCTAATATGTCATTCAAATTTCGTCAGAAATAGAGAATCCTACGCCCTCCATCCAGACAATCGTTTTTTTAACGGTCACAGATTTGTTGTATTTTACCTATTCTGGATGGAGGCCGTAGGAGTCTCTGGTTCTAACGAAATTTGAATGACATATTAGAGGGATATAGTTATGAAAATCCATCGTGGAAATTTTGAAAAAAAATCAAAAAGAGGATGAAATTGCCCCTGATGTAGCTAAGGTTAGCTACATCATGATGTGTCTTCCCTTTCCTCATATATATATATATATATATATATATATATATATATGGGTTAAATGAGGTTACTCCTTGGTTGTAGCCAATTGACTACTCCTACCTTTATTTTCTCTCTATTTTTTATTTTCTTTGGAAATAAAAAAATATGTATATTCATCCCTATATCTTCCTAACATGTCATTCCAAATTCGTCAGAAACAGAGACTCATATGCCCTCAATCTGAAGGGGATCAATTTCAACAATTCTAAGACCGTTAAAATTTGACAGTTTTGATGGAGCGGGTAGAAGTCTCGAATTAAGTAGAATTTTGAATGACACCATGGTGACATATTGTGATTAAATTCCAATAGATTTCATTTCAGAAAAATAAAAAAAATACAGGAGAAAATGGGTGGGAGCATGTAAGTTGGCTACAACTAGGGAGCATACTCCCTTTTCCCTATGTGTGTGTGAGAGAGTTTGATGGGGCTGCCTCGTCCCGTTTTTTCTGTAATTTTTTTTATTATTTTTTGAAAAATTTCACCATGTATATTCATCTATATATTCCTCCTACATGCCACTCGAATTTCGTCAGAAATAGAGACTTGTACGACCTCCATCAAAATATGATCGATTTAAAAAATCCTGTGACCATTAAAAAATGATTGTCTGGATGGAGGCCGTACGAGTCTCTGTTTCTTACGATATTCGAATGACATATAGAAGGGATATAGAGATGAATATACATGGTGATCTTTTTCAAAAAATGACAAATTTTGTGGGAAAAATGGGGCAAGGCAGCCCCATTTTTTCATATATATATATATATATATATATAGAGAGAGAGAGAGAGAGAGAGAGAGAGAGGAGCTATCCTATGAGATGAGATTTTGTGAGATGGTGAGATGAGAGATTCTGGACCACTAGTTTCTGTCTTCTCTCTCCTGGTTGTCTCTCTCCTTGTTGAAACTAGTGGTCCAGAATCTCCCATCTCACCATCTCACCGAAATCCCATCTCATAGGATCGACCCTATATATATGTATGTATGTATACAGACATACATACATACACACACACACACACACACACACACACACACACACACACACACACACACACACACACACACACACACACACACACACACACATATATATATATACGGGAAAAGGGAGTATGCACCAAGGTGCATGTAATTTTACATGCACCGAGATTTATATCTTCCACATTTTTTTACTTTTTTAAAAAATACCACCATATATATTCATCCGTATATCCCTCCTATATGTCATTCCAATTTCATCAGAAAGAGAGACTCATATGCCTTCCATCTAGAACAAGTAATTTTAACGGACTTAGAATTGATGTAATCGACCTGTTCTAGATTGAGGGCATAGGAGTCTCTGTTTCAGATGAAATTCGAATAGCATAATGGAGGGATATATATATATGAATATACATGATGATATTTTCCAAAAAAGTAAAAAAACGTGGAAGATATAGGTCCTGGTGCATGTAAAATTACATGCACATGGGTGCATGCTCCTCAACCCTTGCACACACACACATGGGTTAATGGGGTTTCCCTCAAGCGGGGGCTAACTTGGCTCCCCCGCCCATTTTTCCCATTTTTTATTGTGTTTAAAAATTTCTTCCGTGAATATTCATCACTATATCCCTATATTATGCTATTCAAATTTTGTACGAAACAGAGATCCCTATGGCATCCAGAGAGTCATTTTTTTAACAGTAACAGAATTTATAAAAAGGACTTCTTCTAGATGGAGGCCGTAGAAGTCTATGTTTCACATGAAATTTGAATGGCATAATATACGGATATAGTGATGAATATTCACGGAAAAAAATTCCAAAAAATAAAAAAATAGGAAAAATGGGACGGGGGAGCCAAGTTAGCTCCCCCTCAAGGGGCAACCCCATTTTACCCCATATATATATATATATGAATAGTAATCTTGTGAGAGCAAAAAGTTGCGAGAGAATGATATGAGTGATTCTGGACCACTAGATTCTGCTTAGTGGTCCATAATCACTCCTCTCATGCTCGCACAACTTTGTGCTCTCACAGGATCACTCCTACACACACCTATAGGGATTGGGGAGCTTACACTCATGTGTAGGTAACTTTCTTACACCCACTTCTTTTTCCATCTTTTTTTAAATGGATCCTTTGAGGATTTATTTAGAATAGTAAATGAAATATGTGTTTCAAATTTCATATAAAACATACATTCCTATTAGCTCTATCAGAAGGGGCCGATTTTACTAATCTGAGGCCATTAAATTTTGATTTTCATGATGGATAAATTAGAAGTTTTGAGATAAGTTGAAATTTGAATGAGGACATGGTGATATATTGTGATCTAAACTCTCAAAGGATCTATTTCAAAAAAATAAAAAATGAGGGAAAAAGAGGTGGGAATGGGAAAGTTACCTACACATGGGTGTAGAGTCCCTTTCTAATGAGGTGCGCCTTTCCTAGATGCATGGAAAGCACACCATCTCATCCGTTTGATCTCAATCTAATGGTTCCTTATCCAAAAGGGTATTTTAGTCAATGCATTTTTATTTTGAAGTTGAATTTTATTTTGAATTTAATTTCATTTAATACTTTCATTTAACTATTTTTAGCGTGGTTGATTTGACAATTTATTGTTGCTATTTATTTGGTGACGTTTCACCAACGTGGTGGCATTTTAGCGCTATACAAAATGGCTGACCTTTTTGTCAAATACGCATTTACATTGTAAAACTAAAATCATGCTTTGTAAAATAAATTTATATTTAGCAATATATTTATTATTGTAATTGTAATTTACATAATGCCCATGTAAAACTTTGTGGTTGTTTTGTAATATACGTATGGAGATCTACAAAAAAAAGATAGTTAGTAATTTATCGATTATTAATTAGAAAGAGAAAATAAAAAATTGAGGTTTGTAATACTCACGCTACATTTGTAAGATTTCACGATGGGTTGTAAAATTTATATTGTGTGATGTAAAAAATGTAGATCGTTAAAACAATATAAATCAAATAATAAATGAAAAAAACAATCTAAAATTTGTAAAAAAAATGATAGAAGATTGTAAAAAAACGGTCTGAGATTGTAAAAAAGGATCCGAGATTGTAAAAAATGATATCTGACTGTAAAAACTGGGCATGCCCTCCTTTTCCTACATCTCTACCCTACCCGCACTTCAGCTCTTCTCCTCTACGACCCACCTCCTCTATGCACGTCCTCCTTCACCCATATACCTCTTCCAATCTGCCCAGCAACCCACTGAATAAGAAAGTATGAACATGGATATCATGGGACACCCCCTACATATAAAAGGCCCTGTTGCAGATGCGGACTTGCAACACCAAGGCGTACAAGCCAATATCGTCGTCATTGGTCCCAACTACTATGGCAAGGAGCACCTTGTGCCGATGGAGTCGCACAAACGCCGCACTCGCTGGAACTTTGTAATTATTAGGGTGCACGAGTGGAGGCTGGACCAAGTGGTCGATTGCTTCATGGACGCCGATGTGATTCGCTGCTGCAATGAGAGATCAGGGAGTGACGAGCAGCAATCTCCTCCCCCTTCTGCTGCCATCGAGAGAGGGGGGGGCGAGGAATCTCATGGTGCCATCGAGAGAGAGGGAGGATGAGAGTAAGAGAGAGGAGATAATTGTGGAGATATTAATTTTATTCAGAATATAGAATATGTTAAAATGATCATAATGGATTTTTCAACATTAAAAATATATAAATAATGAGCTATTAATTATAAGCATTAGATTGATTACGGATGGATAAGATGGTGTGCTTTCCTTGCTCTAGGAAAGGTGCAACTTATTGGATATATTTCATATATATATATATATCGATAAAAAGGAGTCTACATCGAGTGATGTAGGTAACTTACCTACATCGGTTCATTTTCTCATTATTTTTAAATTTTTTTGAAATGAAATCTAGAGAGATTTTCATCACAATATACGACTATTGTGTCATTATAAATCAACTTAATTAGTAACTTCTATCCCATCCATCAAGATAGTAAATTTTTAAGGGTCTCAAAATTCCTGAAGCTGCCCCCTATCAGATGGGCATTTGAATCATATAATCCACTCTATTTTATAAGTGAATTCCATTGAGGTTTCATTCGAAAAAACAAAAAAAAAGAAAAAATGGCCTGATGTAGGTAAGTTACCTACATCAACTGATGTAGGCTCCTTACCCCCGTACATACATACATATACACATACATACATACATACATACATACATACATACATACATACATACATACATACATACATACATACATACATACATATAGAGGAGTGATCCTGTGAGAGCCAACATCTGTGAGAGCATGAGAACATACATTCTAGACCACATGATCCAACCAGGAGAGAGAAGACCAAGAGAGAGAAAACAGAATCATGTGGTCCAGAATGCATGCTCTCATGCTCTCTCATTATTTTGCTCTCATAGGATCACTCCTATAAATGTATGTGTGTGTGTGTGTGTATAGACACACACACATACATATATAGGACTGATCTTATGAGAGACAAAACCTGTGAGAGCATGAGAGCATGCATTTTGGACCACATGATCCAACCAGGAGAGAGAAGATCAGGAAAGAGAAAACATAATCATGTGGTCCAGAATGCACGCTCTCATGCTCTCACATTTTTTTCTCTCATAGGATCACTCCCCTCTCTCTCTCATCCACTATGAGAGCAAAAAGTTGTGAGAGCATGAGAGGGATGATTCTGGACCACATGATTCACCTAGGAGAGAGAGGACCAGGAGAGAGAAAACAGAATCATGTGTTCCAGAATCATCCCTCTCATTTTTTTGAAGGAAAGAGGGTGAAATCCCGAGTTAGGATTCACCGCCAAAATTTTTTCAATTTATATTAATATGAAGAAAGGGAATTACATTACCTTCTGGACCAGAAACGGTACAAGGAAAGACTAGAAGCGATTACATTTTCAGAATAGAACCTCTGGCTCTTAAATATCAAATCATTTCTTCCTCCCCAAATGGCCCAAAGAACTGCAAACGATAAGGAACAGTCGTCCATCGAGTTCATCCCTACTGACCTAACTGACCGCCAGAAATCAGTGGAACTACCATGCATTACCCAAGAAGGTCATACCTCCGTCCACACCTGTCTCGACAAAGGACAAGTAAAAAACAAATGCTCCGCATCCTCTGTATATGTACCACATCTATCACATTGGGTATCAGGAATGCCAAACACTCTACCCCTTCTTGCTTTATCCCAAATCCTACCTCTTCTAAGACACCACAGAAAAATCTTCACTCTGCACGGGATCTTGCTTGCCCAGATAATCTTCATGTCTTGTTTCATGTCCGGTTCCAACTTCTCACTTCTCCCTCTGAACTCCTTGTATGCCTTTTTCACTGAGAATCTTTCTCCTTCCCAAACAAAATGATCCCTTCCCTGAGAAATGCAATCAGGGGAGGGCAAGTCAGACAACATTCTTTCCAGCTCCTCCCTTCTTCATCCAGAGATGGCATGCATGAAGTGAGGATCCCACGAACCCGAGCCACCAACATCAGCTACAGTACAATCTCTTCTTGCCGCCATAGCAAACAGTCTTGGATATCTGTTGCCTAGAACTCCATCCCCCGTCCAGTTACAGTAGAATCATCCCTCTCATGCTCTCACAATTTTTTTTCTTTTATAGGATCACTCTTATATATATATATATATATATATATATATGAGGAAAGGGATCCTACTCCATGGAGTAGGTAACTCCACTTTCATTTTTTTCATTTTTTTATTTTTTTGAAAAATGCTTCCATATGTTTTCATAACTACACCCTTCTAATATGTCATTCAAATTTCGTCAGAAACAAAGACTCATACGACCTCCATCCAGAACATGAAAAATATAGCAAATCTGTGACCATTAAAAATGATTGTCTGGATGGAGGCCGTAGGAGTCTCTGTTTCTGACGAAATTTGAATGACATATTAGAGGGGTATAGTTATGAAAATCCATGGAAGAATTTTTCAAAAAAAATAAAAAATTTTGAAAAAGAATGAAAGGTAGTAGGTAAGTTACCTACTACATAGAGTAGGATCCCTTCTCTCTCTCTCTCTCTATATATATATATAGAGAGAGAGAGAGAGAGTGAGAGAGAGGAGTGATCCTATGAGAGCAAAAAGTTGTGAGAGCATGAGAGAATGATCCTGGACCACATGATTATGTTTTCTCTCTCCTGGTCTTCTCTCTCCTGGTGAATCATGTGGTCCGGAATTACCCCTCTCATGCTCTCACAACTTTTTGCTCTCATAGGATCACTCCTCTCTCTCTCTCTCTCTATATATATATATATAGGAGTGATCCTATGAGAGCAAAAAAATATGAGAGTATGCATTCTGGACCACATGATTCTGTTTTCTCTCATGCTCTTCTCTCTCCTGGTTGGATCATGTGGTCCAGAATGCATGCTCTCATGCTCTCATAGGGTTTGGCTCTCATAGGATCACTCCTATATATACATATGTATGTATATATATATATATATATCTTTGTGATGTTGTCATTTGTACTTGAAACTGACAATGAAGGACATATTCATCCTTATATCTTTTCCAATGAGTTATATAACAACAATTATATGCCATTTTTTGGATTTGGATTTTAATAATTATTACAGTATAATTAATATGTAATTTTACAATAAATAATATTTTGGGTTTTTATCACTTGTGCCCCTCCGAGATATCGCAATTTCAGTTATGCCCCTATCTTTTTGGTAATATCAGTTGTGCCCCTCACTTCTTGTTAATCTATCACTTGTGCCCCTTGGGTTAGTGACCGTCCATCTACAGTGCAAACAGACGTTAACTTTGAGGATATAAGTGGAATTAATTTTAAAAAAAGGGTTCAATGGTCATTTTACACCCTCTTCCTCATCCTCTTCTTCTTCCTCCTCTTCCCCCATCCTCTTCCTCCTCCTCCAACCTCCTCCTCCTCCCTCTCCGCCCCAGCCTCTCTCTGCCCTGACCTCCCCCCGCCCCCTGCCCTGACCTCCCCCCACAGTGGTTCCATCTACTATCTCCCGTGCTCAAATGGCACAGTCTGGTGTCCGGTGCCATTCAACCGGACGACCCAATGAGAGCAACATGCAGACAGAACAAAGAACAGAAAAAGGAAACCAAAAAATAGAAAATAAATCTTTCTTATACATCTATTATTAATAAACCCTTAAAATAGGACTATACTAAAATAACAACAATCGCCATCGCAGCAAGACGCTGCTGCTGCTGTTGCTGAGAAGCAACATTGCACGTCACGGGGACTCCTCCGGGAGCCAGCGCTGTGCCCCTACCTTGGCAATACACCTGCGGGAACCCACCTCCTGCCACAACCGCCGGATTCCCTGTGTGGGTCGCTGGCATTTGCCTCCCCCCGACCTGCTCTGTCGAGAACATGGAAGACGGAGACGCAGTTATTGGAGGACCGCCGGCGGAGAACGGCAGGCCAGATGGTCGGTTGAAGTGCCCGGAGGACAGCGGCGGGGCACTCGACAAGTGGGACACCGGGATCCCCCTGTTCCCGACGTGCTCCACCTCTATTCTGTGGAGAAAGGTCGGAGCTTTGGGCAAGTTTGGGCCTTTGGGGTGCGCATGCAGATGTCGATGGGGGGTCTTCAGCTTGATGCTCTTGAGATCGATCTCGAAGTCAGACTCGGAGGGAGGCTTGGGCGGAGCTCGGGGCAGGAGGCCGGGGGAGGTCGGGGCGGAGGGAGGTTGGGGCGGAGCTCGAAGCAGGGGGTCGGGGGAGGTCAGTGGAACTCCGGGCAGGGGGTCGGGGGAGGTCGGGGCGGAGGGAGGAGTTCCGGACGGGGAGGGAGGAGGAGGAAGAAGAGGATGGTGGAAGAAGAGGAAGAAGAGGAGTCTGGACAATAATACCCCTCTTAACTGCACCAAGGTTTGAAAAAATCATGATTAAGTCAACTCATTGACGGTTAATCTGACGGAAGGGCACAAGTGATAACGGAGAAAGAAGTGAGGGGCACAATTGATATTATCAAAAAGATAAGGGCATAACTGAAATTACGATATCTCGGAGGGGCACAAGTGATAAAAACCCTAATATTTTCTAGTTACTTATGCAACATAATAAAACATGATAATAGTTTCTAACTTTTCATTAATATATATTTTTATTGTTGACATTCCTTCCTCCCATTCTTGAGTTGGTGTCTCTTCTTCTGGTAGTTTGACGGAGATGGTGCCTGATCTTAAAGGTGATCATTTTCTTCCCTCGTTTCAATGTACTTTTGAATAGTCCGTTAACAACGTGACCTCGCTGATCTCGTCTCTAATATAGACTGGCTTCATCATCGACTTCCCGTTTCAGCTGACTATTCACCTCCATCTTCAACAACCATTCAGAAACCAACCAACAAAGCCATAAAATTCACAAACAACTCAAGATTGTGGAAGCCAACTCTGTACAGGATCTTTAAGATGAAATGACACTTCAACAACTAATCATCAATAAATGGATTAAGAGGACAAACCTCACATATATGATTATATCCCCGACCTCACAAAGAGCCTCCTCAAAACATCATCGAAAATCTCACTAAATACTCCTAAAACTTAGAATATTCATCTCATATAGCTCCCTCGATCGGCGTGCATGGCTTTACACCATGAAGTTACCTTCCAGTGAAGATCGTTGTCGGCAACTCGCAGTCTCATCTACGTAACATACACACCATGTGTGAAATTGGAAGCGTAAGGACCACTGGCACCGGGCTCCTCCCTATGATCAGGAAAGAGCAGAAGCAAACAGTGAGAGAGCGACCCTTGTGTTCGCATCTGACGACAATTGCACCACGTCCTTAACCCCCTGCAGGCTCCAACATTTCAATTGCTGATTGGCGTTGCCTGCACATATACGATACATGTACATCCAAAACAAGAGTGCCGTGCCCCCTCCTCAAAACCGCCACGTGTCCCCGTGGTTGCTCTCATGCCCTTCGACTCATTTCAACTCAATCAATCTCGTCAAAAATCCAATTAGGAGCGTAATATCGATTAAACCCCTGCACGGCAGCTCGCATCTACACTTGTACGTCCCATGCAGTGCCCGGCGGTTATCCAACTACCGAGCCACGTGGCATGGCAGGATCTGGCCACGTCACGGGGTGATGCGCCTCTGCGGTCTGGGCCCTGTGTTCGGGGCAGACGCACCCGGACCCCGACACGTGGGCCCCAGTGCAGAGTACGTGGGGCCGGGAGGACGGGTGTTTGATTTGACGGAGGGGCTCCGTTTCCTTCCTTCCGGTGACTCGATCCTTGTCCCCTTGCCTTCACTCTGTACGCAAAACTAACCGGATGTTCTTGACGTTTGCTTAATTATTTGCTCATTAGATTACAACCCATTCCTCTCTTGTTGGTTTTCGATCGGGACCTTGATTGAAAGAAACAAATGGGATTACTCCATCGAAACAAACGTGGATATATAAACCATTCCGATCTGTTTTTAATTGGATGCAGACCCGTTATATATATGTGAAGGCCGACACAGGTACAAGAGGCCCCAACCTACAGTACATATAGGATGGTCGACATCAAGCCAGGCCTTCTGCATGGGGCTGCCGTCCACTGCATGGGCACCAGCACAGCACGTGAAGCTGTTCGACTCCACATCGTGTGTGAAGCATACTACACTTTGCTAGTTGCACCTATATAGTGCCCTACTGTCGAACCGGGCATAACCTGTATCATTGTAAGCTTATATATCTATAGTCTATACGATTTCTGAGAATCGAAAATTTGTAATTATTTGCTGATGTATACTCGCTGTTGCGAGGGCCAAGTTGGTGCCGGGCGTCACGTGACAGTGGGGGGAGGGTGGGTGGGAGCTGTTCCCTGGGTCTTCGCTTGATTTGATGGAGTGCTTTGTCACATTGACGCAAGTGTGGAGAAGAGGCCCGTGCAGTTGCCGTGACATGTCTCGTTAAGTCCGACGTTGCACCATGTATGCTTCCCACAGGGCAAGTGACCAGCAAGGCTGATTTAGCCCTAAGCTAGAGGTCTAGACCTACCTAATAATATGATAGTTGGAGAGTGGGCCTTCTATATTTACGAAAGACTTTGATTCAATTCTTGTTGGCTACGGTTTAAAGAAAATAAGAAGACGAAAATCGCGTTCTTTGTCTTGCTTCTTGTTTTTCCTTCTAAAGGATGACTTTTTCTTTGTTATTGCTCTTATCATTTTTTTTTGGTAAAGAGATCAAAGTTTCATTCATCTAATGTACCAATGTCCCGGAGCGTCAAAGTTATCCAAAAGAGCAGAGACATCAAAATAGTACCGAATAAGCTAGGAAATCAAATAAAGGGTGGCATAACCACCTTCAAACAAAAGTTGGAGGCGCAAGACTCCCGAATCATAAACCACCGGATTTTTATACGAAATCCATCTTCGAGTCACTAAAAAAACATCCTATGGACATAAATTTTAAAATTATTGGCAGCACATACCAAAAGTCATTCCGTCTTTTTTTGTTGGAGAAATAATTTTAGCGTGAACATCCTGTTTTGAGGGTGTTTCCGCTAGTGGCTCGAAATGAGGGGGTGTTTCTAAACTTGGAAAAAGAAAATCCCAAAGGTATCAATAATGATCAGCTTCAGCTAACATGAACCTAGAGGGCATGATTTATTTCTAAGAGTAAAAATAATGGGGGAGTCTTCCTTCTCTCGGATGCTCTTTTACATCATGCCTTTTAGAGAAATCACAGTTGATCGGGACTTCGCCAGTCTGCTAATCTAACAAGCTAGATAAGCAGTCATTGTGTTGACGGAACACAAAGTCCAATTCAAGCAACAATCAAACCACAAATTGCACTACTAGAACAAGCACTAATGGATCCATGATCTACTTTATATGGAAATATTATAAAAATCTCCTTAACAATTCACTAATTAAATCTCCTAAAATATGTTAATTAACATTCACTAACCATATTGAAATAAGGATTAAAATCTATAATTATATAACATGTGTTTTTAACCATGTTTGAGCCTATTATTTTATGTGCAAATATAAATTATTTTGACTTAATTCTTTCTCTACTATATTATTTTATTAATTAAATAAATTATCATAAATAATCAAAACACATAAAACCTACAAAACTAGAAGAAAACGCAAAAATATGACATTGAATATTTTGTACATATTTTATTGTCGATTTTATTTTACAATTTTCTAACCTATAAAAAAAATATAAAAATTATATTAAATATGTATATGTTATATATAACTCAATTCACTGACTAAAATCAAATTAACATAAAAAAATCATAAAATAGAAAAATACAACATTTTATTATCTATAGAGCACCATTAAGAATACTTTTTGTACATGATGAATCCATGATTCACCGCCTTTATTTATTTATTTTAGCTTCATTTTCTTAGTCAAACACCTATAAATACCCACTAATTCCATAATTTTACCATTTTACATGAATTTGTTAAATATGCATTTTTAACACATTTTCCATTCAAAATAAAAGAATAAAGAAGAAAAGAAAAAGAAAAGAAAAATGAAGAATGTGTTTATGCAATAAATACAGTCTGACCCGAATCCTGAGAGAATGTCAAGACTTGACCTGATCGACCAGGGATAAAGTAGAGGGAGATAGGTTCCTCTGCCAAAAATTCAAAAATAATTTGTAAACATTTTTCCTGTATATTTGTATAAAACTCGTACTATTTTATTTGTACATAATTTGACCTCAAATTAATTATTTTTGTAAACAAAATTTGTAAAAAAATATGTTGTAAATAATGAAAATAATTGTCAAATAAAATAATATATATATATATATATATATATTAAAATTCATCATCCTTAGAAAAAGTCACAATGCGATCATTGAAATACCAATTCCGTCTCCATATGAACTCAAATTTAACCAAACTCACTTCCACTATACTCTAAGTTAAATTATCTTTCAAATGGTTGTATTTTCATAATTTTTGGAGTTACGGTTAAAAAGTCAGTTTTCTAGGGTGTTTTGTGCAGTTATACCATTATTTGTTGTACATATTTATTCATATTCATTTTTTATATACAATTTACAAATTTGTAAATATTATTTTCGTTAATAATAAATAATAAAATATAAATAATAAAATTAAAAAATCATGTTTTAAAAATTATTTCCTTATTTGTACCTATGTATATTATATTATATGTATATAATATTTGTATACAATTAACTTATTCATATAAAAATCATCAGAAAATAAAATATCTCAAATTAATTAATTAATTTAATTTACTTATGAAAATATTATTTAAATTTAATTATTTAATTCATTATTTGATTTTATAACATACCATGTATATTAGATTTGATTCTATACTTTTAATGGCCACCATTAAGGTGGCTAATTGATTTCCATAAATTATTTAATTTATTTAGCTTACTTAATTCCAAATTTCGTAATTAATTAATTAATTAATTTTATTAATTCCATCAATAAACTTCTTTCTTAAGTGTATATACCTTCCTTTTTCATTTTTCTTCTCTTTTTAATGGGCTTCTCTTCCTTTCACTCTTGGATCAATCTTTAGTGGAGAGGAGTCCGATCTTTGAGAGCAGTTTTGTTGAAGAAGGTGCCTAGTCTTCGAGCCGTTCAGTGACAACGCGTGACCTTCGTCGAGGCCATCACGACATTTCTGAACCCCGAGGTGAGATCCATTTTATTTCCTTTCTTTTTGCTTAGATAAATCGTAGGTTTATTTTCTGCCTAGACATAATTAATTTTTAGATCTTAAAATTAAAAAAATTTGTCACATTTTTTGATCCGACATCGGAATTATCATCTCATCTCGTGATCTTCCCGTTTCTACATTCTACCTCACACAATCTTCCACCTCCAGTCACACACGGTGACCGGATTCACAGATCCATTCTTCTGCATCGCAAGATTCGACCCATTCACCAACTTCATTTTATTTATAAATAAAAAAAGAGAATGTATCTTGTTTTCTAACATTTGTCTTTGCAAGAAAAATAAAAAAATAAAAATAAAAGTAGTATAACTTCTATTTTGCACAATCATATAAAAAATAAAAAAAAACTAAAAAAAATCTCTCTTTCTCTTTCTGTTTACATTTCCTGTTAAAAAATTAAAAAATTGTTTTTTTGTTTATTTTGCTTATTGTTTATAAAAAAATGAAAAAAAATAAAAAAATAAAACAAAATTGCAGCAGGCGGCGGGTCGCCACCTCCACCACCAACCTGGTGTAGTTTTTGTCATTGTATAAATATTTCATCATTTTTTATTGTCATTTGTTATATTTAAAAAATAAAAAACATTAACTTTTCTCTTGTCTTAAATTAGAAAAATCATAAAAAATTGAAAATTTGCCTAAAAAATCTAAAAAAATTATTGTCATGTGTTAACTTTTTATAAAAACCAAAAAAAGTGAAAAATTGAAAATCTTAAAAAAATTGTATACAATTCTAGAAAAATCCTGAAATTCTGATTTCAATCATGATTGTAGATATTTCTTTATAGTTTATATTAAAAATAATCCCCAGGAGTTTTGGGCACTTAAAGTATTTTGCAAAATACGCTTCGTTGTGCATTGTTTCCATTGTTTTGCACTGTTTGATTTTTATAAAATCATAAAAAATTAGAAAACTCTAAAATAATCACCAAAAATATTTTAGAACATATAAAAAAACAAAAATATTTTCTCTGGAATTTTCTGAGTTTTTTTACTATTCTGAAAAATACAAAAAAAGTGTGGTGTTGTGTATTGTTTATCTTTTGTGCTTGTTTTAAAAATTTAAAAAATTTAAAAATAAATAAAAGCCACTAAAAATTCATTCTAAAAATTGATTACTTAGTTTTTAAATTGTACTCCTTGTGTTCGACCCTGGTCGCTATATCAGGTAAAAAGAATAGCGAAAATCACTTATATTTGCTTTGTTTAATCGATATTCTATTAAGTGGTTAAAAACAAAAAAATTTTCGTTGACCGATTCGAGTGGTTGAGAACAACGACATCGTGATATTTATTTACATCTCGACCGCATCGATTTTCGCGTCATCAGAGTAGCGCCGTTGCTGGGGAACACGACTTTATAGTCATTTTTCTATTTTGTGATATTTGGCTCTCAATATTATAATTGTTTTCTAGCGATCTCTTGTTTGATTTTGTGTGAGGAACTGCTTGGTAAGACTTGAAGTTTTCTTTTTGGAGGACCTGCACAGGAGGAAGAGCAGAGAATTGAAGAAGATTTTTATTATATTTGAGAGAACATTTCTGTATAGTTGTAATAATTTAGAACTTTGGACTTATGGACTTGGACATTTTCTCGGGATCTGTTTCGCCAAGTGCTGGTACGCTTGGGGGACCTCGCCACCGTTTTTCCGAGTTTTTGATTTCATCAACTATAACTTGCTAGTTGATACTCATGGTTTTGGCCCCTAGACGTAGGATTTTTGTTGATTGCGACGTAAATTGCTAAGGCCCAACACCTAATAGATTATCTGTTCCTATAGAACATAATTGGACCTTGGCTAAATTAATTGAAAAAGTTAGTTTAATTGAATCTGAGACCACGTGCCATGAGGAGTCACATACAGCGTTGGCAGGACCCGTTGTGGCGGGCACCGAGTGACTCCCAAGATCGGACTCCGAACTCGGTTCAGTTAGCTAACTATTGTTTTTCGTGACCAATAGAAGCTTCTCGTCTAAGGTTTATTTTCTCATGCGTCATATAGTTAGTTTACATTCTGTCTTTAATTTATGCGCGGATCATATTGCATGTAGAGTGCTGGAGAAAGGTACGTATTTCTATCCCTGCATGCATCATTGTGGTTGACCGTGCATCAGCTTTTTCGACTTCCTCCCCTTGTTTTCGACTCAAATTAATCAAAGAGGAAATGGAAAGCTCATTAGGCGTTATTTTTGAAAAAAAATCCAAAAAAAGTGAAAAACAAAAATTAAAAAAATTGGGACTGCTAATTGAACTTGACCCATAAAAGTAAACGTAATTGATTCATCATTGTATTGGGAGAGCAATTCCCTCATTGTTTGTGTTTTTAATTGCTCGCATACACACTAAGGAGTAGTGCCCAAATCCTATTCAAGCCTCCTAAGTGTTTGTACAACTTTTTTTTGATTATATAACTCTAAAATTGAAAAGATAAAAGACCAGATCTTACGATCTTCACATTGTGTAGAGTTGGTGAATTTGGGGTTTGCATTGCGTTTGTATGCCTTTGGCGTGAGTCGGTTACGTTATTCTTCTATCATTAGCAGTCACTTTCTATCACTTTCTCCCACTCTTCTATCCCACCCTCCCTCCCTTCATTTCCCTCTCTTCATGATGGGTCACATTTCACTTCAGCCAGATTTAGCGGCTTCTTCCTTTCATTCCCATCATGCCCGCCCACTCTCTTGGGAGGTCGGAACTCCGATCGACATCCCATCTTCCTTCTCTCCCTACACATCTTCTTTTGTGGGACATGCTGTGAGTGATGCCCGAAGAGTTCAGTTTGACCAGATACAAGATCCGGGCAATTACCTTACTGAGATGAGCGAGCATTCCATAGGAGATCAAATGGGGCAGTTGCAAGCTTTAGATGACTTTAATCCCGAGATGATGGATGAGTACACCGATCAAGAAGCACACTACACTTCTACATTGAGCCCCTTCATTTTGGATTTAGAGTTCATAAATCAACTACCAAATTTTTAGGAGGAGTGCATGAGGAACCATATCTGCATATATCTGAGTTTGAAGATTTTTGTGAAGCACGATCATACCTTGATATCACTTCTGAGCACCTTATGCTGATTACCTTCCCATTTACACTTCAGAGTAGAGCCAAGAGTTGGCACATACGATTGGGAAGGAAAATTGCTACACGGGGAGATTTACAATCATTATTTTTACAGAGATTTTACCCCCAGCGTAGAGCAGAGATGATGTGGTCTTGTATTCGTGATTTTTCAGTTGACCCCCAGGAGCCATTGATAGATTCGTGGTCGAGGTTACTTGATCTTTTGAGGCAATTTCCGGATCATGGATTTTCGATGACTGACTTAATCCATATCGCCATGAGGGGGATGACTGCTGAACAAATTGCATATGTTATTACCTCGTCTGGTGGTTCACACCACAGTCCCGACCTGGATTTATTTGAGACCATCTTGGGAACACATTCAGACATTCCATATACACGAGATGATTTATTCGGGACAATACATGAGGGAGAGATGGCACCTGTTGAGTGTGTGACACATACCGCGAATTTAGACAACACACACCAATCAGAGGATATGGATGCTACTATTTTTCATATGATGGATGTGTTGACCACTACTGTGAGTTCTCAGAGTCGGACATTGGTTGAGGACCCATTGGATTTACAGTCAGATTTTGAGCCAGTCCCGCTCTTTCACGTAGAAGATTCTTTGATTCTAGATTTGTTAGGAGCCCAAGAAATAGAGGTAGAGCCCACATCTCAACCATCCTTTGAGTCATTTCAGTGTCCATCCAGTTGACTCAGTGTCGATTCTTCAGAAGATCTTCTCAGATTCAGATATACAGTTTGATCCATCTCAACATGAGAGAGCTTACACACACTCAGACATCATGCTCTCTCATACAACAGACAGACTGGAGGAAGGGGATACCTCTATCCCATTAATGAGGTCGATATATTTTTAGAGGGTTTGATATCTGACAGCATCGATCCCCGGTTTCCTGATGATTCAACATTACTCCCCGAGGGTTATCTATGGGAGGATGCCACAGACCCTGTGTACTCGATTTCACTTTCTGGGAGTACATCCGATCTGGCAGATCATGAGACCGAGTCTTCTGATATTTATGATTGTGAGTTTGATGTTTATCTCCTCGACGACCCTCGTGAGTATGACCTGATCTTTGAGGTATTCAATGATTTCACTGATTTGTCTAGATTACATGCATCAGGTACCAGCCTTTTTAGTGAGTCTCCTGATCTTGATCTTCCTTATCTATTCGAGACCGTGATTGATGTGGAGGATTCACTAATAGATCCTACCTTCTCCACGTTCGTCTTCTTCAGCTTTGCCCTCTCACTCCACTCAAATGTTGTGCCGACGATTTCTTTTGTGCTACCGAAGCCCGATTTCAACTTCCAATATCTTTACTCCGTAGCAAACACCCGCTTGATTGTTTACCTGGGTGTAAACATTTACTCTATTGAGTTCGTTGTTGTTGTCTCACTGAGACTACAACGACAGTACGGTATTTGCCTCAAAGATGTCATCCTGAACCTCGATACGACGTTATCCTATCCTTTGCGCCGAGCTAGGGGTGTAAACCCTAGCGCTTGTTGAGAGGCACCTCAACATCGTTCACATCTGTATAGATCCATCTGTCCATATCGTACATTCTTTCTCACACCCCATATTCATCTCATGATCATTCCATACTTAGGGGGTACTTTACCCTAAGTGTAGGCGGGGTGTCAGACTTGTGACTATTTATTTGATTCTTTTTACCTCTATTTTGGTGCCTATACTTAGGGATATTTTAGCCTAAGTATGGGGGGGGGGTAAACCTAGTACATTCGACTCCTCGGTTTTCCCCTTGTGTACAGTCTTCTATACTTAGGATTACTTTATCCTAAGTATTGGAGGATCACCGACTTCTATTGATTTTATTATTTTATTCTTCGTTATAGTATACTATTCTGTTCACTTTTCTATACTTAGCACGAGTTATGTCTTTCTTTCCAGCTCTTTGATCACTATGAGGACATAGTTCGAGCTAAGTATAGGGGGTGTCGTATATATTGTATATATACTTTAGCCATAACTCGTACTTTCATATTTTTAATATGGCTAACATACTATGTAAATACTAATAAAAAAACTAATAAAAATATGCAGATTTTTCCTCATCATTTTTTTCTTGTATATACTGACTAATAAGTCATGTTTAAATGTTTTGAAAAATATTTTGAAAGTAGTTTGAAAATCTATTTGAAAAATCTTTTGAAAACTATTCGAAAAATATTTGAAAAATATATTTTAAACCTTTGTAAAAATATTTTGGTTTGTAAAAAAAATTTCTCTTTGTGTGTAAAAAAATGATTTTGTAAAACTATTTGCGAATGTTTTGAAAAATGGTTGAAAAATTATTTTGAAAATCTATATACACTGTTTGAAAAATGTTTGCAAAATTGTTTTCAAATGATTGTAAAATTGTGTGAAATTTTTTTTTAACTATAGTTTTTGAAATTATTTGTAAAATTATTTTCAAATAAATTTGAGTAGTATAAGCATCATAAATTTTAAAAAAATTATAAAATAAAAATGAATAAAAATTAAAATAAAAAATCCAACTGTGTATATACTTATACAAATTACTCAAGTTGTAAATCCTTTCTCATGACTCTTGTAAATAATTGACTCACTTCTTTGTAAATATGAGTGTATCTTCTCTAACCCTTATAAAAAAATAAGATAAATTTTTTGTATACACTTGTATATATTTCTAACTATTTGCATAAAAATTTTTGCATGTGCATCATTTTTCAAAAATCCATAAAAATTTCAAAATTTTGAAAATTATTTCACAAAAAGATTTTGTTTTCTTTGCATTGTACTTTTTTTTACATTGGCATGTGCATTTTTCAGGATAGTATTGACAATTAAACTAAGTCTGGAATAAATTTGAAGAATGGAGCTTAGTTGGACCTTCATCCACTTAATTTCAGAGGAACCATATAGGATTTGGATTTAAGACTTTTCAGATCCTAGTGACTTAATTCTTTGAGTCCATAAGACTATGTTCACATGTCATCTTGACAAGTCTAAGTAGAATATTTAACAACACACGCATGATTCTTTCAGACCGTGGCTTACCTTGGACAAAGCACTCTACACGTAGCTCTTCATGGAGGAGGTAGTGAGGGGACAGAATCTTTTGGATTGGGGTAGCATACAAGGTAGCACATCTATGCGGAACCTCTCGTCCTCCTCTAGGGAGGGAAGTGCATCTTAACCTGGTTTGGTGATGTTGAGGTCTAAAGACAAGATGCAGTGGGGTTGCAATAATGCTTCAAAAGACGGATAGTCTAGTGGCTCAAGAGGAAAAACTCCTTTATGTACATGATGTACCTTGTATATATTTTCAAAAAAAATCGAAAAAATGCAGAATCTCTAAAAGTGGACAGGCCTGATTGAAAAGTAAAATGCCTGCCGGAGTGTATATACAAGTGAAAAGAAGAAGAAGAAGAATAAGAGCTTCAAAGTCAAATATTTGTGAGCTTGTAGCGGGTGATATGGCTACACCAGTCATGCATCCAAGGATAGATAACTACACTGGTTACCGTCCATTTCTCTTCTCCATCCCCTCTTCTTGAGCTAGTAGTACTTGAACTTAGAAGGGAATATCCCCACTCCTCGAGGAAAGAGTTGCAAGACCGAGGGATTAGAGTTACCTTGTTGGGAGAGGTTGTTCTTTTGCTACTTCTGAGAAGAGGAGCTATATTTCACTTACACCGTACAAGTAAGAATTCATAATGATAAGAATTTATGTATGTAGACTTGTCTGATCTGACTGTTGAGGAGACTTGAATAGGAGTCTTGTGGAACCTAGAGGCTATTAGGTTTTAAATCCATATCCCAATAAGTTTTTGGCACACTAATAATCCAAAGGTCCGACAGAGCTCCAGAATACATTTTTATGAAGATAAGTTTAAAAGTCAACATTATTCTAACTTCTTTCCTTTTTCTTTTCTTTATTTTTGTTTTCACTCATTTTCCAAATAAGTGCTTGCTAAGGGACTAGAAAAGGTAAAGTATAGGGGAATGATGAATCCATGATTCATCATCTTTATTCTTTTATTTTAGCTTCATTTTCTTAGTCAAACACCTGTAAATACCCATTAATTCTGTAATTTTATCATTTAGCATGCATTTGTTAAATATGCATTTTTAACACATTTTCCATTCAAAATAAAAGAATAAAGAAGAAAAGAAAAAGAAATGAAAAATGAAAGATGTGTTTATGCAATAATACAGACTGACCCAAACCCCGAGAGAAGGTCAAGGCTTGACATGCTCGACCAGGAATAAAGTAGGGGGAGATAGGGTCCTCTTCCAAAAATCCAAAAATAATTTGTAAACATTTTTCCTGTAAATTTGTATAAAACTCGTACTATTTTATTTTTAATAATTTGACCTCAAAATTAATTATTTTTGTAAACAAAATTTGTAAATAAAAATATGTTGTAAATAATAAAAATTATTGTCAAATAAAATAATGTATATATTACAATTAATCACCTCAGAAAAAGTCACAACGCCATCATGAAATACCAATTTCATCTCCATACAAAGTCAAATTGAACCAAACTCACTTCCATTATACTCTAAATTAAATTATATTTCAAATGGTTGTGGTTTCATATTTTTTGGAGTTACGGTTAAAAAGTCGGTTTTCTGGGGTGTTTTGTGTAGTTTCACCATTATTTATTGTACATATTTATTCATATTCATTTTTATGTACATAATTTACAAATTTGTAAATATTATTTTCGTTAAAATTACATAATAAAATATAAATAATGGAATTAAAAAAATTGTATTTTAAAAATTATTTCCTTATTTGCACATATATATATTGTATTATAAATATATAATATTTGTATACAATTAACTTTCTTATATAAAAATCACCCAAAAAATATAATATCTCACATTAATTAATTAATTTAATTTAATTACAAAAATTATATTTAGATTTAATTATTTAATTCATTATTTGATTTTAAAACATACCATGTATATTAGATTTGATTCTATACCTTAAATGGCCACCATTAAGGTGGCTAATTGATTTCCATATATTATTTAATTTATTTAATTTATTTAATTATGAATTTCATAACTAATTAATTAGTTAATTATTTTATTAATTATTTTATTAATTTCACCAACAAACACCTTCCTTAAGTATACCTTTATTTTTCGTTTTTCTTCTCTTTTTAATGGGCTTCTCCTTCTTCTTTCACTCTTAGATCAATCTGTAGTGAAGAGGAGCCCGATCTCCGAGAGTAGTCTTGTTGAAGAAGGGTGCCCAGCCTTCGAGCCGTCCCATGACAGCGCGTCGGCCTTCGTCGAGGCCATCACGGCATTTCCGAATCCCGAGGTGAGATCCATTTTATTTCCTATCTTTTTGCTTAGATAAATTGTAGGTTTATTTTCTTCGTAGACATAATTAATTTTTAGATTTTAAAATACAAAAAATCTGTCACAGAAAATCCAGCAGCAGCGGCCAAGATTCCATCTTGTTGGCTTGAAGAACAAAGATTACAAAACCCTAGTTGGTGATTTCTAAAATTAAGTAATCTTTGAAAAATTGTAGTAAAGACCCTGAAGGTATTCATAATTGTCGACAAGCCCCTGTCAGATTCAAGCACATTACTGCACATGCTTACTGGGTAAATTGTTCTTTTTCTCCCGTATTTTATTAATATTATTTATTTCGTACAAAAACTTTGAGAAATTACATTCAGTCTCTGTATTGCATAACTTGAAATTTGCATGTTTGTTTCATTGAATTAATGTTTTTATTATTCAAAAAATTCTCAAAAAAAATAGTGTATGTTTCATGCTGTAGTTCTTGTCATTGTATAAAATTTTCATCAATTTTTATTGTCATTTGTTATATTTTAAAAATAAAAAATAGTAACTTTTCTCTTGTCTAAAATTAGAAAAATCATAAAAAATCGAAACTTTGCCTAAAATTTCTAAAAAAAATTATTGTAGGTGTGTTTTATTGTTTTTTAAATTCTCTCTAGTTTTCTTGTATTAACTTTTTATAAAAACTAAAAAAAATTACAAATAATTGAAAATTTTTAAAAAATGTAGAAAAATCTACAAAATCCTAAAATTCTGATTCCAGTCTCTGATTGTAGATATTTCTTTGTAGTTTATATTAAAATCCCCTGGAGTATTTGGCACTTAAAGTATTTTTAAGTTGCAAAATGCTCTTGGTTGTCATTATTTCCCTTGTTTTGCACTGTTTGATTTTTTATAAAATCATAAAAACATCAGAAAAATCTAAACAAATTACTAAAAATATTTTATATTATGTAAAATATAAAAATATTTTCTCTGGAATTTTCTGAGTTTTTTATTACTATTCTGAAAAATACAAAAAGAGTGTGGTGTTGTGTATTGTTTATCTTTTGTGCTTGTTTTAAAAATAAAAAAAATAAAAACCACTAAAAATTCATTCTGAAAATTGACTACTTAGTTTTTAAATTGTGCTCCTTGTGTTCGACCCTGGTCGCTATACCAAGTAAAAATAATAGCGAAAACCGCTTATATTTGCTTTGATTGATTGATATTTTATTAAGTGGTTAAAAACAAAAAAAATTCTGTTGACCGATTCAAGTGGTTGAGAACAACACCATCGTGATATTTATTTACATCTCAACCGCATCGATTTTCGTGTCATAAGTACATATAACCTCTTTTACTTTTCAACCCTTCATGAAATTTGTAATTCTCATTGAGACCGATAACTTCATGTTGACTACTTTTTAATTTGATACTCTCTTCTATTTATTTCCCTATTTCATGTTATCATTTCCCTCTAATCAACACTTTGGTCAATGTTCCCCTCTACCAGACAACAACTCACTCCTCCACCTTGTACCCTGTCAATCTTGCATCATTGACCAGTCAGTGTCATTTATCCTTTAGCGCGCTCACTTATTACCAATGGATTAATACATAATCAATCGTACATATTATTTCCACTTATTCCATCCCCATCATGTGACCGCCACATACATTGCACACCCTTTGCACATGATGCCTGATAATCGAGAATTAGAGGAGAGAGTTGTGAGCACTCACAAGGCGAGCTACACAATCGTTGAAGTGACCTCTCACAAAGACTCAACGATTAAATCAAGAACTAACCCACAATATAAGAATCAAATAATGCAATATGGATGTGGATCAATTTTTATTATACCCTCTAAACAAATGTGTATAGTGAACAAGCAGGTAGGGTTGAACATATGGAGACAAGTTGGTGTAGCAGGTGTATTATTTATAAATGAATAATAAAAAATAATATATATGTATATTTGTACAATATTCACTTAATTATTTACTTAATGTTTTTGTAGGGCTTTTTAATTAAATCAAATAATTCTTTTTTTATTATATATTTTTCTTTTAATTTTTACTTATATATTTTTTACCTTCTTTTAATATAATAATAATATATAAATAATATATATAAGATTATATATGTATAAATATAAGTATATACCATCGAAGTAACATATAGTATAATATATATAATAAAAATACAAAATAGGAAATACCCAAAAACGGTACTTTTTATTTTTTTAAAGAATTTAGAAATATTTATTAGGCATCTATACTAATTAATAATAATATTAAACATATATTACTATATGTAGATATATAATACAATATGAGGTATTATAAATATAAATATAGCTTTAAATAGTAAAATTGTATAAAACAAAATATTTTGAGTTTTTTATGTTTTCTTCTATTTTTTGTTATTTTTCATGTATTTCTCCTAATTTTTATATATTTTTAAAGTCCATAATATACAAATCAGGGACTTGATAAAATATGTCGAATTGTTTTGAGATTTTAAATACTAAGTGTATTAAAAAATCTCAAAATGAATTTAATATAGAATAATATGTATAAATAAAAATATAAAGCAAGAAACTATTTTTTTTATATTTTTGAAATATTTTCTAATTTCTTTAGGGTTAGAGAGGGTTTTTAATTTTTAGGGTTTTCTTTTAAGATTTTTTTGTTTTGGGTCTGTAGATATATTTTACAATAATATATGATATTGAGTTTTTTTTGAATTTTTCAAAGTGTTCTCCTATTTTGAAATTTTTATATCCAAATAGGGAATAAAATAACACCTAAATAATTTTTAGTAAATGGAAAATATAAGTAAATGCAATATAAAATTTAGAGTGTGGACAAACACATTATTTCACATCCACTTCTATTTTCAGATAATTTTCTATGCATATGAGATATTTTATCCAAAATAAAATGCAAAAAAATAAATACACAAAATTGGTAGTGGTATTTATGTAGTATAATTAAAGTTCAGGGTGTACAGTTTAAAATATCCCAATGTTTTGAACTATTTATACAATTTTAAATGCTAAAACTAAATAATGAAACCTAAAGGGGCTTGGTTGCAAAATAGCTGGCCCACGTGGGACACCACGTGAGTCGACGTGGCACATGAACAATACACAATATATAATAAAGCCAGGAAGATGCAATTTTTATAAAAAACTTTAAAATGTGCTAAAATAATTTATAAGACTAGATATTAAATTAATAAAAGGATAGGGGTTACAAATGAATTTACCCCTAAAATGGCACGCGATTGAAGGATTGACAATGATCCACGTGGTGCTCAGGAGGGTTTATGAGGGCATAGATTCGTCTTTGGATTCGACATTGGCTCTCAAGGGTTCACGAAGAACACCTCGAGAACAAAGCTCCACCGAGCTTTCCTCCTTTATTACTCCTTCGTCCAGCCTCCTCCTTCCTATATAATCATCCCCTTAACTTCCTAAGAGTTTTGCGTGCATAGCAGGTGTCCTCTCGAGGCATGGGGCTCGCCAGAGTGAATCTGGAGGCTGGCGGACCTGGAGCTCCTGCTCAAGGTTGAGGATGGAGCTCTGTGGAATTCATGTGCACGCACCAACACAAAAAAGGTAGAGGGCTCGAGATGGATCTACTCGACTTTAGAGTAAAGCTGAAAGCATGCTGGATGAGAGAGTTGGGGGAACTCTAGTGAAGGCATAGGAGGGATCCGCCACCCACTAGATTCTTTCATAATCAAGGGGTTAACATGGGTATTTGATGGAGAAGCGTGAGGCATAGCGAATGGGGGTGAAAGTGGGTCAAAATGTTATAGGGTCACGGTGAATTTGGGTGTCGAAGCCTAGTGTTCTGGCAGTTTTATTTTTAAATTAAACCAAAGATGTTATTAAACAATGAAATTAAACCTACGACTAAGCTGTAAGAATTAATGATAAGAGAAAGACACTAACCTAGCAGTTCAATGAGCTTGGAAAATCTTGGAACAGAAGAGGTCGCCAGAGGGGCCGATCAATGGACTTGGATATGGCTCTCCTCCACCTTGCCCACACCATAAATGGCCAGAGCGAACCATGTCATCACCAGGCGCTCAATGGGGGGATCTAATGGGGGTTAAGATGGGTGGAGAGAGATAAAAAAGGCAATCAGAGAGGGTTATTTATAGATATGGAGTCTCACCAAAAGGATGGAGCGATGGCGTGAAGTAGGGAGCGATTTGGTGAGAAGTAGGGAGATGGTGAGGCAGAGGGTGGCATGTGGAACAATTTTGGTGAAGGGATCGAGGTCTGTCGAGCCCCAGATCTCTACCAAAAAATGGTGAAAGTCAGAGGTCACGAGACCTCTAACTAGGTGGCAGGAAAGGTGATGAGCCGAAAATCATGCGATTAAGAGATGGAATAATTAATTCAATGTGTCATTGTTCTCAACCATTCAAATCGGTCAACGGAAAATTTTTTTTACCACTTAATAAAATTTAAATAAATCAAAGCAAATGTAAGCGGTTTTCTCTATTCTTTTTATATCAAGAATGTATGTAGAACCCTAGGGCTGCTCATCGGTGCATCCCTCACTGCTGGGCATCTCATTGGTTTCTTCTGAGGTGGAGGAAATATGCTTGGGGGAGCAGACGTCATCCACGGGGGATAGTGGCCTCGATAGCCGACGCAGATAGAGGCTAGGCTCCTCGTGGCAGAGCTAAGGAAGAACCTCACTGGACCTGGGATTTCACGCTCCAAAAGTGATGCCCTCACCCTTCCTCCCACTCACTATCACTCTGGAAAAGGTGGACGGGTATGCAGGAGGTGGTGGCACAGCCAAAGGTGAAGGAAAAGGATGAGGGGGTACAGGATATATAGGCGTGCAGACTGGTATAGCGACCAGGCTTAAGTACAAGGAGCACGATTTAAAAGCTCGTTAGTCAAATTTCGAAAATGATTTTAAGTGGTTTTTGAATTTTTATTTATTTTTTAATTTTGAAAACAAGCGCAAAAGATAAATAATACACAACACTGCACTCTTTTTGTATTTTCAGAATAGTAAAAAATGCTCTGAAAATTCCAAAGATAATATTTTTGTGTTTTATATGTTTTAAAATATTTTTCTGATGTTTTTGTGAGTTTATAAAAATCAAATAGTGGAAAATAGAGAAAACAGTGCATAAGCAAGAGCATTTGCACTTTAAGTGCCCAATACTCCTGGGGATTATTTTTAATATAAACTACCAAGAAATATCTATAATCAAACACCGAAATCACATTTTTTCTAGAATTTTCTACAATTTTTTAAAGTTTTTTGTTTTTTGCAATTTTTTGATGTTTTTAAAGAGTTAATGCATAAAAATTGGGAATAATTTAAAGACAAGAAAAAAACACCTACAGTATTTTTTTGAAATTTTTAGGCGAGTTTTTGAATTTTTAAGAATTTTCTCATTTCGGGAAGTGGAAAGAAATTGTTTTTTATTATTTAAATATATCAAATGGCAATAAAAATTTGTGAAAAATTTATACAATGATAAAAACTTACAGCATGAACATACACAATTTTTTTCAAAATTTTCAAAACCATAAAAACATTTATTTTGATGAAAAGCACATGCAAAATAAAAGTATGATACACAGCGACCGAAGTATAAATATTACAAGTTCTTGCAACAAAATATAACAATATATAAGTTGCAGGAAGAAATTGAAATTTACCCATTAGGTGAGTGCATGACAGCTTGTGGGGACTGGTTTGCAATTTTTGAAAGATCTAGGAGCTTCATCGCAAAATTTCCAGATTTTTTATTTAAAAATCGCCGTAGGGCTTGCGGGCCATTTGTCTTTTTTTCTTTCAACCGACAATGGGGATCACTGCCCACGTGGCTTGGAGGCACGCAGACGCAGCGAAGACGGATGGGAGGCCGCGGGAGGCACGCGCCGTAGAGGTCAGGCCGGTAGGCTACTATGAGCGGCACAACGGAGCGGCGCTTCCGCACGGGCTACTCCGATGGAGGGGAAGGTCGTGGGAAAGGAGGGGTTGGATGCTGCTTAGAGGACGAGACGCGGGCTGGCAGTGGCGGCGCGACCGCCTAGTTGCGACAGAGGCGGTGCGTCGGTCTGAGGGCGGCACGGGCGGCGGGGCCACGGATAGAAGGTGTCGCGCTCAACGCGAGGGTGCAGCTGGGCTGAAGAAGGAGGCCGATTCGAGGCGGCGCTGCCGCCTGGCTGGAGGCACGGCAGAAGCATGTGCACGACTAAAGGTGGCCACGCGCGACGGTTGGAGCGCGCGGAGGGAGGCCGCAGGGCGAAGGTCGCTGAGAGGCTGGACCGCGGAAGGGCACCGGTGCGCGGCGACGCTGGATGATGTCGAGGCGGCGGGGCCGTGGTGCTGCGGCGGACAGTGGAGGCACCAGATCTGGTGGGCGGTGGGGGTCTATGCTCGGTCAGCCGTGGGAGCCTACGGTTAATTTTTTTTGTTTTTTTTGTTAATTTTTTATTCTTTAAACAGAAATAAAAAGAGAAAAGTTTTTTTTTAAAAATGGAACTGTAAACAACGAAAATGGGTTTTCTTTTTCTTATTTTTTTATATTTCTTTTTTATTTGATCCTGCAAAACAGAAGTTAGAGATAAAAAGATATATATTTTTTAGTTTTCCTACAAAACAAATGTGAGAGATAAAACAAATATGATTTTTTTATTTTTTTATTTATAAACAAAAAGGGATTTGTGAATGAACAGTCTTTGCAATATGGAAGATAAGTCCGAGGATCTGACCACCGTGCGTGGTCGGATATGATGGGTTGCGTGAGGTAGAATGTAAAATGGATGGATTGAGAGATGAGGTGAAAATTCGATGTCGGATCAGAATCAAGCGTGATGGAATTTTTTGATGATTTTAAGATGCCTGAAGATTACTGAAATAGAGGCAAAAATTTAAACTATGATTTTACCTAGGAAAAATGACAAGAATTAAATTGTCATCACCTTGGGGTCGAAAAATGCCATGATGGCCTCGACGAAGGCCTACGCGTTGTCATCGGACGGCTCGGAGACTGGGCACCCTTCTTCAACAAGATGGCTCTCGGAGATTGGGCTCCTCTCCACCAAACTTTGATCAAAGAATGAAAGGAGGAGGAGCTCATTAAAAAAGAAGAAAAATGAAAAAGAAAGGTATGTAAAAAAGGAGAAGGTTTTTAGTGGTTAATTAATAAAATAATTAAATAAAATAAAATAATTAATTAGTTAAAAATGAATTTTAAAATCAATTAAAAAAAATAAATTAAATAATTTCCAAAAATCAATTAGCCACCTTAATGGTGGCTATTAAAGGTATAAAATCAATCTTATATACATGGTAGGTTATTAAATCAAATAATTCAAATAAATTCATTAAATCAAATATTGAATATAAATTTTGTAATTAAATTAATTAATTAATTAATGTGAGATATTTTATTTTTTTGGTGATTTTTATTTTAAGGAAGTTGGTTGTATACACATATAATACAATATACATAGGTACAAATAAAGAAATAATTTTTAAAACACATTTTCTTTTAATTTTATTTTTTTTGTTTTTATTTTTAATGAAAATAATATTAACAACAATATTTACAATTATATACATTATATATAAAAAATAAATATGAATAAATATGTATAATAAATAATGGTGAAACTACACAAAATACCCCAAAAATCGACTTTTGAACCGTAACTCCAAAAATTATGAAACCACAGCCACTTGAAAGATAATTTAATATAGAGTATAATGGAAGTGAGTTTGGTTTAATTTGAGTTCGTATGGAGCCGAAATTTGTATTTTAATTATCACTTTGCGGCTTTTTCTGAGTGTGATTATTTGTAATATGTATATTATTTTATTTTATAGATATTTTTATTATTTACAACACATTTTAATTTACAACTTTTGTTTACAAAATAAATTAATTTTAGGTTAAATTATGTACAAATAAAATAGTACACGTTTTATACAAATATACAAGGAATTTATGTACAAATTATTTTTGGATTTTTGACAGAAGACCCTATCTCTCCGTACTTTATTCCTGGTTGATCATGTCAAGTCTTGACCTTATCTCGGGGTTTAGGTCCTTCTGTATTTACTTTGTAAACACATCTTGTATTTCTCATCTCTTTTTCTTTTCTTCTTTATTCTTTTATTTAAGCATAAAAAAGTGTTAAAAATGTATATTTAGCAAATGCATGCAAAATGGTAAAATTATGGAATTAGTGGGTATTTACAGGTATTTTACTAAGAAAATGAAGCTAAAATAAAAGAATAAAGTCGATGAATCGTGGATTCATCAAGAGGTCGGAAAGTTGACCTGCTGGGTCAATAGTCCGCATGCTCTAGTTGGTCCATGTTGACTTACCAGAAATTAAAGATTAATAAATCCTCTATTAATTCGATAAAAAATATAAAATAATTTATTTAATTTTTGGTCAACACATAAAAAATTCTTTTAATTTTATGTAGTATTTTATACACATTTTATTTTTTTTTATGATGCTTTTTATTACGAGTTAATATTTACATGTAAAGTATAAGTATAACACATGTATGTTGGTATTTTTATTTTGTGTTTTATATTTTATTATTTTATATAGGTATTTTTAAATATTTTAGATTTATTTTTATACATCTTTAGATTTTTATTACATTTTTCTGAGTTAATATGTACATTTAATTAATTTTGTATATATACATTATAGATATATACATGTATATTTTGCATAAGTTTTGAAATGTATTATTTGTTTTGATTTTATTTTGATAGTTTTATTCTATTTTAATTATGTACTTATTTTTCAAATAATATTTAAAAGTTTGTAAAAATAAAAGAATTTGCAAATAATAAATATATTGAATAAAATATACATGTTGCACAATATGGGCTTAAAACGTAACTTTTGCTCTTATCTCTAACTTAAATGAAACCACCTTCCTTAAATAGCCTATTAATATTATATAAAATTAAAGGTGATTTTATCTATTTTTATATAGTATGGAGAAGTTACATGTTTGTGAAGTTTTAATTTTGACCTTTTATTTTGTGTCCCGAGCACACTGTGAATTATTTTTATATGAATTCTTTGTAATTTTATCTATTATATCTGTGTTGAAGATTTTATTATTTGAGGTGTAAATATAATAAAATACATCCCATGAAGTAAAATCTGGGCAATTAAATTGGGGTTTTATACATGGTTTTATGTGTACTTTCTGTACAGTTTCTTTACCCTATCTTCACCTACTTTATTCCTTGTTGACCAAGCCATCATGATGACTGGGTCTCGGGGTGTAGGGACACTCAACACCTATGGTATTTCATTTATTTTTCTTTTTTTACTTTAATAATTTATTTTGAAATTAAATACAATAAATGTACAATATTTTATACAGTATTTTGTACAAATTACAGAGTGTTTATTTTGATAAACTAATGGTATATACATGCATTTAGCTAGGTATTTATGGCCAACATGAAAGAATAAAGGTGATGAAATGGAGATTGATCACCCCGTATACTTACCTTTGCTGGTTCCTAGCAAACACTTATTCCTATAAGTGAAAATAAGAAAATAAAGAAAAGGAAAGGAAAGAACTTTCATTGGTTTTAACTTTAAACTTGTCTTCATAATACCAAAGTTTGGAGCTCAGTCAAACCTTTGGATGTTTAGTTTAGTCGGAACCTTGTTCGGGCACCAAACTTGAAACACAACAACCTTCAAGGACCATGAAACTCTGCCCAAGTCTCCTCAAAAGCCAGGTCAGAACAAGTCAATGCTATAAGAAGTCCCTTGTGACTATGAGTTTAGCTTATACAGTGTGTTTTAAATAGCTCTTCTCGGCTGAAGCGATAAAAGTCAATCTTCTCCAACACGGTATCCCTAATTCCCCAATCTAATAACTCTTTCCTCAAGAAGTGAGGTATTCCCTTCTAAGTTCAAGTACAGCCGGCTCAAGAAGAGGATGTAGAGAGAAGAATGGATGGTAGACAGTGTAGCTACCTATCCTAGAATGCTTGACCTGTATAGACAAGTCATCCGATTGCAGGATCACATGTATCTTTGACTTTAAAACTCAAGATTGTTTGTTGAATATATATGCTCTGACGAGAACTAATGTTTCTTTTATTTTTTTCCCGTCTATTATTATTATTATTTATTGAATACTATATACAATAACATTTACATAAGGACTTTTCCCCCTCGAGCCAGTTAAATATCAATTTTTTGAAGCGTCGTTGCTACCCACAACTTCTATCGTTAGACTTCATGGCTACTGGATCAGTTTGGGGTACAATTGCCACAGAATTGTGACTTCTGATATTTCCATTGACTTGTGTCTCATGTCGACAAATCCAACCCCCTTCCACTTCAACCGAGATGAGCAAAGTGTAAAGTGCAGGTGTGTAAGTTATGCCATTGTCGACAGGAGTCATGCATTTATTCTGAAATATTCTACTTAAGTAGTCAAGACGATACTAAACTAAGTATTGTGGTCTCAAAGAATTAAGTCTAGTGGACCTGAAGTGCCTCAATCGCAATTCGCTTAAGGTTCATGTGATTAAGTGGATTAAGGTACAACTAAGCTCCAATCTTCGTAATTTATTTGGATTTATTCAATTATCATTATCAATCCGAAAAAATCAACTGCATGCAATGCGGGAAAAATATTTTTGTGAAACCGTTTTATGATTTTTTGAACTTTTTAAGGATTTTTGAAAAAGCTTGAAACTTTTTATGGATTTTTATTTTACAAATTTATAGTGATTTTTAAAAAACAGAAGAGTTTTTGTCAAATATTTATGTGCAAATTTATGTATTGCATTTGTTATTTACAAGAATTTAGGTGATTAATTTACACAAGGTACAAAGTTTGTATAGAAATTTTTATTTGTCTGAATTATGTACAAGGTTATCAAAACAGTTTGAAAAATTTCTCAATCATTTTAAAAACTTTATTTTGAAAAATAACTTTATAAATACTTTTTTACAAACATTTACAAAATTTGAAAATCATTTTGCAAAGATTTTTCAAATAGTATGTATAGATTTTCAAAATATTTTTACAACCATTTTCCGAACTGATTGCAAGTAGATTTTTAAAATATTTTATTCAAACAATGATAAGAATTTTCTTTAAACAAAATTTTTTGCAAAAGTTTGAAAACATTTCAGAAAATATTTTTCAAATAATTTTACAATAGATTTTTAAAAGAAATTTTCCAACCATTTTTTAAACATTTTGCAAAACATTTTTGACCAGTTCATTAACTAAAAATAATTTTTAGCCATTTTATTGAAAATACACAAGGATGAGTTATAGCTAAAATATATACAGAGTATATATGTATACTTAGCTTGAGCTATGTCCTCATAGATCGAAGAGAAAAGGAAGACATAACTCGTACCAAGTACATGAAAGACTATACTACAATGACTAAATAACAAAGAAAGAATGAATGAGAAGTTGACTTCTCCCTATACTTAATATTAATTAATCTCAAGTATATCAGTCTATATACAAAGTAGGGATGGTCGATGTGGACAAATGAATAAATCATCGAATCGGCCCATCCCCACCAATACTTAGGGTAAAATACCTAAGTATAGACAGAAAGTCAAAAGTTGAGGAGACATGCTAGAAATCAAAGAATAAACACATGAATGCACTTATCCCCTATACTTAGGATGAAGTATATCCTAAGTATCACAATGATGAATGGGATGAGTTCCATATTTTAAAATAATAAAAGATTGAAAAATGAAAAGAAGAAAAGAAGTGCATAAGAAAATCTACTCTATTCAAAGATATTTGTAGGAGCATTATCCGACTCCACTGAAGTTGTTGTAGCAATGAAATCTTCTTCAAAAATTACTTGTACATAGTCGACATGGCCGGTAATGTGTCATGCTCTAAGTATGACTTCAGCAACTCATCATTGACTACAAAGGGTTGGGCGTCAACTGACAGTTCTGATACCAAAACACTTCTGTTGTCATGCACAGTCCTGACTCTATACAACCCTGTCCACTTTCTTCTTTATTTTTTTCGAAAATATCTTCAATTTTGCATTAAACAACCACACTTTCTGCCCAGGTTCAAAGGTCTTTTTTTGATGTGCTTGTCATGCCAGCGTTTGACTTTCTCCTTATACATCAGACTGTTGTCATACGCATAATCTCTGAATTCTGAGAGTCTATTCAGAACCAACTTTCATTTTTGACCACCTTTTTGTGAGTTGAGGTTGCAGATATTCACTACCTGTAGTGAATTGTGAATCAATTCCACTAGCATGTGGCATGGCTTCTTGTAAACAAGGCGATAGAGCAACATGCTCAAGGGAGACTTGTAGGCCATTATGTATGCCCAGAGAACCTAGTCCAGAAGTTGTGATCAATTCTTTATATATGGATTCACAAGTTTTTGGAAATCATCTAGATTTCTTCGTTTAAAAGTTCGGCCAAGCCTTTTGACTACGGATGATAAGAAGATGCAACCGGTGAATTATATGGTACTCCTTCCTTAATTTCTTAACCTTTTTATTGGTGAAGTGTCTACATCCATATCAAATAAGAATATTTGGAATGTCAAACCACAAGATGATATTTTCAGGAATTTACAAACTATTTTGATGTTTATGGCTCGAGTTGGCATGGCTTCCACCTATCAACTCACATAATCTACAGCTAGAAGGATGTATTCATATCCTTAACTATTATGAAATGGATCCATGAATCGATTCCCCATGCATCGAACACATCATATATTTGGATATATTTAAGGGGCATGATGTCTTTAACTCCAAGGATTTTCCCTTTTTCTGACAATCTGTAAAGGCTTTCACATATTATATACATCCTAAATGAATGTGGGCCACCAGAGGCCACACAATAACATCTTAGTTGTCTTTCTTCTTATAGAATGATGTCCACCATATTTGAGCTTATGATGGTGCTCAAGGACAATTGTGTACTTTTTATGAGGAATGCATCAATGTCAAATGCAATCCGCACCATCCCTGAACAGGTGTGGATCCTCCCATTGATAAAAATGAATGTCGAGCATGAAATTATCCTTCTTGATCCACATCCAATGTTATGGGACCACCCTAGATGTGAGGTAGTTCACAATATCAACATACCTAGATAGATGATACATTGAGAATCAATTCATTCGAAAATGTTTGTGTTATCGATGCACTATTCAGTGGAGTATCTTGGCATTCAATTCTGGATAAAATGGTCTTCCATCACATTTTGGACTCCAGGATTGTCTCTGATTATCAAATCAAATTCTTGGAGGATAAGCATCCATCTGAGTAGTCTGGACTTGGCATACTTCTTCTGCTGTAAGTATCATATGATAGAGCGATCAGTGAAGATAATGACTTTTGATCCTAACAGATTGGATCTAAACTTCTTTAAAGCGAATACTACTGCAAGCAGCTCCTTTTCTGTGACTATATAATTTCTTTGTGCTTCATAGAGTGTCTTGCTGGTTTAGTGAATAACATAGGGCACCTTATCTTTTCTTTATCCTAGAACAACCCTGACTACAAAATCCGATGCATCCATCATGATCTCAAATGGGAGAGACTAATATGGTGGGTATAGGACTGGAGATTGAGTGATGAGCTCTTTCAATTGATAAAAAGATTGGAGAACAATATGATCGACAATAAACTTGGTATTCTTACAGAGTAGCGCGATAAGAGGTAGGAAAATCTTGTAGAAGTCCTTGATAAGAAGACGACATGCCCTAGGAATGACCTCACATTTTTCACATTCTGAGGTGCCTTGAGTTTAGAGATCATGTCCACCTTCATCGAGTCGACCTCCATGCCTCGCTTGGAGACGATGTGGCCCAGCAATATACCTTCTGTAACCATGAAGTGGATCTTCTTCCCTGATAGTACAAGGTTGACTTCACGATATTTCTAGAGTACTCTATATAGGCGTTGAAGACAAGAATCAAATCTATCACCATAGACTTAGAAATCATCCATAAAGGCCTTGAGAAAAATTCCAACCATGTCGGCAAAGATGGCAAACATGCATCTCTAGAAAGTTACGGAGCATTATAGAGGACAAAGGGCTTTCTCCTGAAAGCATAGGTGCCTAATGGGTAAGTACAAATTTTCTTCTCTTGATCTTCAGGGCTGATCGCCACTTGGTGTACTCGGAATACACATCTAAAAAGCAGAAGTATTCCTTCCTTGCTAGTCTCTCAAGAAGTTAATCGATGAATGGTAGTGATAACAAGAATCTGACTTCCGTTTAATAAAAGTCAGTGTTGAAAACCGTAGAGAGAAAGATTCACGTTGATCAAACAAAGATCAATAAAATTGGAGAGAGAGAGAGAATGAAATACATTTCTCTCCTATTTTATCTTAAACTAATTATTTAGCCATGTAAGTTTCCCTGAGTCGAACATAAGGAGGCAGAATAGTGATATTTAGGTTTTTGAGAGAAAATATTATTTTGTGATTTTTATCTCTTCTTAAAGAAGATGAGCGAAGTCAGGAAAATGTTTTTAATGGTTTTTAATTTTGAAATTTTTATTTTCCAAATTTTAATTAATTTTCAAAATAATAATTTTCAAAACAAATTTATCTACAATATAGTAGGTGAAAATATAATATATATGTGATACTATATAGAGATAAAATGATCGAGCGATGGATTCAAAGAAAGCATGTGAAAACGAAACAAAACGGAGTAGAAATGCATAGAATCAAATCCTGAGAAAATTGCGTGATAAAATCCTTGAAATTCGACTCGAAATCAAATGTAGAAAAAATAATACTCGATGTAATAATGTCTATGATTCATAATGTCAAGGTCTAGTGCAGAATGTGTCTAAAAAATACAAAACAATGACAAAGCTTCTCTATAAAATATGTCCCTAGTTAGGGACCTATTTGTAAGAAAAGTATCTGGAACTTTATACTTAGGTCTCCGCACGGGGACCAAAATGCAATAAAGTGAAACTCTGGAGTCACGATGGAGTATCTAGAAATGCCTAGGTCTAATATGCAAATTTTCCACCCATTGGTGCTTGAGAGCTCAGTGTCCTCCACTTGTTGCCAGACCATACTTCGCACGTTCTTGAGGATCTTCCCCAATTTTGAAGTGGGCGGAGGCAGTGATGGTCTTCCGACAATCGAGGTGGCTGATGAATCCCTGATTCTCACTCTTTATTCTTTTATTTTCGTGATTTATCTTGGCAAAGCAGCATGTAAATACTTGTAAATACAATGATTTAGCAAATTGCAAGCAACTGTTAATATTGTATAATTAGCATGTTGTTGTGCAAAAATAAAAGAATAAAGGAAAAGAAAAAGGAAGGAGGTATTTAGAATAAATACAGAGTGACCTGACCCCAAGAGAAGGTCAAGCCTTGAACTGATCGCAAAATAAAATAAGTAGAGAGATAAGGTCTACTCTGTATTGTACATATTACCTATATTTGTAAATAATTATTTTCGACAAAATAAAATTATTAAATTTACCCCATTTTTAGAAATAATATAAAAAGGAAAAAATTCACAAAAATAAAATAATAAATAAAATCTCCCTTTTATTGTACAAAATACATGTATATATATCAAGTCAATATTTGTTATATACTTTTAAATAATTTATAAAAATAAAATAAAAATTATTTTGTATTCCTCAAATTACCTTATAAATAAATATAATATAAAAGAGGGTATTTATGTATAAATAACAAAATAAAAATACTTGTACATAATACATAGGTATATTATACATGTAAATAACATTAAATATTGTACTTAAAAATCACAAAAAACACTTCAAAAAATAATAAACATTTTTTTATTTTGTACACTTTTTAATTTAACATTATTTACTATTTTTTATTGAATTTGTAAGTATTTTGTAAATCCTAATTTTCTGATTGGTCCAGGCATTTTGTTGACCTCCAATCAACGGTTCCTTCTACCTGGGTCAGACCCAAATCTCTTCGCCGAAGCCTTTTCTCCGAATTTCCCAGCCCGACTCTGAGCTCCTCTCGCCTCGAAATCTAGACCCGAGACACCATGTACATCCGACATCCTCACGGATCTTTCGGTTGATCCAAGATACTCTAGGGTTTTGTGCTACTTGCAGATCTGTCTAGACCCCCGAGCGACCTATAACTCATCCTCTTCCCCCTCCTGGCGACGCAGCTCATGCATTGCCCCTACCTTCACCCTCAGGTACCTCCGGCCGAGTGACAACGGCCTGTGAGTGCCTTCAGATCGAAGCTTGGTGTCCCGTAGCCGCAGCTCGACCAACGTGGACGGAGAACTCCGCCGCGTCTAGCCTCCCCACCCGCCGTAGCATGGTTGAGGCCACGACCCCATCTCCCATCACCGCCTGACCTTGATGAATTCATCAGTACCCTCAGTTATCCTACCCATCACCGCCTGATCGGTAGTCGATCTCCATTCCCCTACACTTCCCTTATCTTTTTCTGTAATAAAATCGATCGGACCTACGCCCCGAGTCTCCTCTACCCTCTTAAGGACTTGGTTCGCGTTAAGGAGGCCCCTACAGCTCCCAACTGCTCAGGACGTGCAGCCCTAGGTTGCACTTCACCATCATGGTTACCTAGCCATTGTCGCTTCCATCGGAGCACTCCATTAGACGCGGATTACCTCCACGAAGTTATTGGACCTCCGATCCTTCATCTGAGCGTCGGACTCCCTCTAACACTCATGTGAAACTCGTCGGGACCATGTTCTAGATGATACCTTCTTCACCATCAGATGGAGATCCTCTTGCCAGTTTACATTAAAGCCGCCTATCTCACGTGTAGTCCCACGTGTCGTTTTGGGATATTTGCATTTCGTACCTTGTGCTTTATATATGTTATGATTTATATGGCAAACTTCTAAGATTTGCATTTATAACCTTGTGCATGGTTTATTGAGCATGTGCCTGATTTAACTAGACATTTTGCAACTTCGGCCATAGATTTTTCATGTATGTTATTGTTTGGCACCCGAACTTCTCTTTAATTACAAGTAGGTCTCTATAAACTATCCATCTTGTATCTAATTAAATAAATACCAAATTAACACAAAAAATTCTCTGAAATTTACTATTAGCTCTTGTTTACACACAATGTTTATTATGATTTTTTGTGGATTAATTTAGTTTCATTTGATATTTTATAAAAAAATAAAGAACCCTAAAAAGTGTTCTCTCTATTTTGAAAAATACATAAAAATTCGAAAAATCACTTTAAAAATTCCACAAAAATTATTGTCTGTGTGTTTTTGTATGCTTTACGTTCAATAGCAATTTTGTTTCAAAAACCCTCATAAAAACCTAAAAATCATAAAAGACATAAAAAATTATAAAAATCATATAAAATTCTACAAAAAATGTCATTTCAATTTTTGTTTGTAGCTCTTTTCGTCTAGTTTATCATAAAATTGCTCCCTAGGACTTTAGGGTATTTTAATTATTTTTAACTTGCAATATTGTCTGGACTATGCACTATTTACATATTCTTTCTTTGTTTGATTTTTATAAAATCACAAAAAACATCAAAAAATTCCCAGGAAATTACCAAAAATACTTAAAAATTCTTAAACCACGAAAATATTTTTGTCTTAATTTTTGAGCATTTTAGTCCAAAATAAAAATTTAAAAGGTTTGTTTGTGTGCTTTATTTCCTTATTTTCTTGATTTTGTTCCTTAATTTAAAAAAAATATAAAAATTTGCAAAAAATAAAACCACCAAAAATCGGTTGTTTTATTTCTGAATTGCGACATTTATGTGCTTCTTGTGTTCGATCCTAGTTACTATGACCGCTTACATTTTTGCATGCTTTGATTGTCTTGATTCTTTGGCTGGAGTGGTTTTTCTCCTTTTTCTTGTTGAGCCTGATTCGTCGATTGGGGTCGCAACGACCTTGATATTTCTCGATACTTAACCCTAGTTTCCGGGTCACTCTTAAGTGGCTCGTGACAATGGTTCAATTACTCCTGTAGTGCTCGAAAGGGAACTCCTTCCCCTTTGAGCTCTCCTATGATGAGGGGAGGTCAGAGAAGGCGACGAGAATGAATGAAACTTCTTTGGTTTCGAACCCTAGATCCTAGGCTACATCTTACTTGTGGAATTCGCGATGTAATCAAGGTTATCTAGATAGATTTATTGATCTCGATGGAAGATGGTGACTCCATATGTTCTTCAGTACTTGCAATAGAGAAGATTGTTGCTCGATTTACAAGGAAATCAGCCACAACGTGAAGAGTTACAGGATATAAAATCTTCCAGGAAAGAGTATATCGAACGAAATTGGATGTGATTTGAATGTGATTTGAGATGTAATGGAGTCATGAACTAACGAATTGTGATTAATCTAATTAATGTTGTGAGTATCTAAGCTAATTGGGCAATGAACTCGAGAGAAAATTTAAGGGAAATGGATGAATTTTGCACCTGGGGAATGTAGAGTATATGACCCTATTGGTCTTCACTTGATGGGGCGGCTTTCCCAGATCTCTACATACGTGAGCGCTGCGATTCAAGGTGGTTAGCCACCCTTGAATTCTCCACCGATGACCGAACTTCCAAGCGGAGGTGCACCTTGGCACTGTCACCACCAAAGGTGAACGGAATAAAGTGTGGAAGCAAGAGGTTCAGCCAGCTTGATTCTAGAAATGGAAAAGTTAGTTGGCTCACACCAACTTTGGAGAAATTTATAGGAAGATCGATGGAAGTTGGAGATGAGATCGAGGGTAGGCGTGGATCTTGGTCGTTAGGAGGGTAGAATGGAGAGTTAGTATAGGTTTTTTGATAGAATTAGTGAAGATGGGTCATTCGAACAGAAGACAATGACATGCCTTCTTGAAGAAGATGAACTAGGTGCTGACACATGTCAGCATCTGGTTGGCCAGATGTGATAATTATAGTATAAATTAGATAATAAATAATAAATAACAATATTTAAATATGTATAAAAACAAAAAATACAAACAAATAATTTATATAAACTATGAAATAATTATTTTTCATAAATAATAAATAATTTATGAAATATAAATATTATATTAATAAAGAGGTATACATAATACTTGATAAATATGTATTTGATTTTTAACTTAGTAAATTAATAAATAATACCTTATTTTATATTTTCTTAATTATTGTAATAATAAATAGAATACGTGTCATTTTTTGTGTATTTTAATAAATTAATTTAAGTATATTAATAAATATGGATATAAGTTGCATAATTCAAATTTATCTATAAAGTAAGGTTTTTCATTTATTTAAAATAATAAACAATATCAAAAAATCTTAAATAAATCAAGGTTTAAATACAAGATCAAGCAAATAATTATAAAATCATTAAAACTATCAATAATGTGTTCTAGATAAAATAAATAGCTCAAAAACCTCATTGTCATTAGGTCCTAAAACTGACTTTTTGCAAACAGACTCCGATTTCAGTGAATCACCTCCATTAATTAGAGAATTTTATTTTATGGACTTTAAAGGTGAGTAGAGTGAAATTGGAGTTTGTATAAGAAAGTTATGATGTTCAGAAGTTAAGAATTTGATAATTTAAAAGTTAGATTTCTTAGCATATGTACAGGATAATATTTTTAAGTTTTTTTTATATTTTTATACATTTTTAGAAATAATTAAGAAAAGAGTTTGGTGAAAAATATGTATAAATGAGTTAATTACACATCAATGAAGATTTGATAATTATTTGGCATTTAATGAATAATGAATCAAGTGTATAATTAATTCTTTTTGTGGTTTTCTTTCCTTATTGATGAATCTCGATTCATCATTCTTTATTCTATCATTTTGGCCTTGAAAACCCCAGCAAATGCATGTAAATGACATCAATTTGTCCATAATAGCATCTATTATTTATTGTATTTCTTGTACATAAAATAAGATTTTTAATGCCAAAATTATAGAATAAAGACAAGAAAAGAAAAAGGAATAAAATATTGCAAATATTTTATGACCCGAACCCCGAGACCAAGGCCAGAATGGAATTGGTCGACACGGAATAAAGTAGGAGGAGATAAGGGCCAATAATACAATAAATACATCATTTATTCATTCATTCATTTATGCATTTTTGACACCTATTTTGTACATAATTATTTATTCATCAAATACAGAAACTTTGTACATAAAAGTTGTAGATAAAAATGTAAATAAAATTAGAAAATTGAGTTTGTACAAAAATAATATACAGTGTACATTTTATACACGGAATAAAAAGCCAAAATCTCAACTTCACAGACCCATATCTTGCAAACAAAAACTCAAAATCATCCAAAATCACCTTAATTGTATATAGCTTTTCAAGGGATATTTAATAAAATTGGTTTCATAATTTTTGGAGTTCATCTGTGAAAGTTAGGTTTTTGTCCCTCATTGTACAGTCTGCCCGATTAAAATATTCGATTTATTCATTATTCATTATTTCTATAAGTTTATATTTTTTTTAGAATTTTGTAAATAATATACAAAATGCATGTACATATTGAAATTAGAATAAAATCAAAAAGAACTTGTAAAATAAAATAAGTCTATGTAATACATAGGTAAAATACCTATGTTATGTATGTATATAAATAAAAGGGGAATACATTCTTTAATTATTTTATTCTTTCATATTTTTATAATATTGTAAATACTATGTATAATATATTAAAGATGTAAATCCAAAATAAAACCCAATAAAATTCATTAAATAAATAAAATGTATATAAAATATAGGTAAAAAAACCTATAAGTATACCTACATAGTATATATACCTATTTATTTAAATATGCAAATAAACTCATAAAAATTAAATAAAAATATATCTATACTCACAAAAATAATTTATAAATATATAAATAAGAAAATAAATTAATAAAATAAAATATCCAAGTTAAAAATAAATTATACAAAAATACACATAAATACACTTATAAATACATCATTAAAATAAATTCATAATAAAATACATCAAAAAAAAAAATAAAAATCATAAATAAATACTAGATTAAATAATAAACATTTTTTATTTTATACTTGAAAAATAATAAAGTAATTTACTAATTTAAATCATTTATTCTTTAATTTTTAACCTGTTTTGTCCTCTAGCGGCCTGCGTGGACCAATGGCAGGCTGCCCTTTGTTGACCGCAAGTCAACTCTTCATACCCTTGCCTGATGCCTCTGACAGGTCACGAGGGCTCCAATTCTCCAAATTTTCATGCAGTTTGTGTAGCTCGAGAACGATAGGACTCTTCATGAAGATTGTTCCTTGTACATCCTAGACACACGCCCTATCCCATGCTCCCTTGTACATAGCCTCGATTCTTCAAGATTTGCCGACCAATAAGGGTGCCCCAGTCGTTCATAAATAAGAAACCTCTGCCTCTTCCGCAATTTTGGTCAGCCTTTCTCCCACTTTCTTCCTTGTATTCGGTCTTGGAGGTGCTCCTCGTGACAGGAGGACATGCCCGTCACCTTGAATCGGTTGGAATAGGCGGAGGTTGCACCCAAGGCTGCCGCTCCGGCGAGGCCTCTGCTTCTTGGCCAAACGCCAGGTTTAAGCTGTACATTTTAATTCTTTGTAGTAGTTTTTAATGTTAGCGTTTCATTCATGTCATTAGATTAATCAATAGACCTTAGGTGTAGCGTAGCTTGGATGATTCGTAGTTCGCCAAAGCTTTGCTCCGGCGAGCATTTCACGGTGTCCCCGACCTGCTCTGCTCTCGCTTCCACCACTATCTTCTTCCCCTTCCATTTTCCCACGCCCCAGGCCTTTCATTCCACCCGGATCCCTACTAGATCCGGAGATCGGATCTCCTTCCTCCGCCCTTCGCCCGAGATCTTCGCCCCGCTCCACCATCCTTCATTCCACCACCAATAAACGCCCCAACCCTTTGTTTTGCTTGTGCTTATCATCTTGCAGGTGCTGGGAGGCCAAAGGACCCCCGTTGGGGTCGATTTTGATTTTCTGCAGGAACCTGGACGCCTCGAGCTTCACCGACCTCGCTGGACCGCCCCGGTGAGCCTTCGTCTCTCCTGAGCACTCCAGTCGACAGAGCATGGCCCCAGGAAGTTTTTTGGAGCATCACCAACCCGAGGGATAGCCAGACGTGAGTGCAGCACCGGATCGAAGGTCGGGGAAGAGGGAGTTCTTCCCTGTTCTTCGTGCCTTCGTTTCTACCGTCCCATCGAGGTCCCAGCCCAGATCAAAAGCCAGCCGTTGGATGGAGATCTTCACCGATCGTCAGATCAGCTCGGCTGATCTAATCACAAGCGTTCATCGGCGAAGCGTCATCGGGCAAGGAGGAGGCGACGCGTGTCAAGTGGAGGAAGCTTAACCGTTGGATCGCGCGCTTGTTGGGGGTAATTTTCACATTTCACCCCCGCCTTTTTTGTATTTAGTTATTAATTCTGTACAATAAATCTTTAGTGTAAATAAAAATGTAAATTTTGCATGAGGACCCCTGTAGCTATAGTATTTACTTTTTGGTCCCTCTGCGCCTCACGTACTGCCCCACGTGAGGCGCGTGATTTTTGCACTGTAGCCCCGGTACTTTTTGTTAAGTATAAAATAGTTCTAAAAATTGAAATAAATGTTTATTTTTTCTGGTATATTTGCACTATGGCCCTTGTCCTTTACTTTTATTGCATTTATACCCCTGCCAGGTTGTTTAATTTTTGTGTCTTTTATGTATTTATTAAAAAATAGCTATTTAGCTTCTAAAAATCCATAAAAATTAGGTTAGATGTTTCATGCCTCATACTTTTACGCCACATGTCCATGGTGCATTTTTTGCATTTAACCTAATTATTAAAAATGAAAAAGGATCCATTTTTGCAATGTTTAATTTATAAAATACCAAAAAAATATAAAAAAATTTTGAAAAATTACAAAAATATTATATATGCTATATTTATTTGTATATTGAGTCCATAAAATGGAAAACCCTAAAAATAGAAAAAGGAAATATAAAAATTTCAACAAGCTCCAAAATCCTAAAAAAATATAAAAACCCTTCAAAAATATCAAAAATATGTTTTCCTGTTTATAATTATTTATATATTATTATTTACGTATTAAAATTAATTTAGGTAATTTTGAGACTTATTTTATAATTTTAAAATCCAAATTATTTTCGGCCTATATAATTAGTCCCATATTAGGGACATTTTTGGAATTAAAAATACATAAAAATTAGTAAAATTCCAGAAAAATAACAAAAAAATTAGAAAAATATAAAAAGACAAAAAAATATTATATCTAATATATATTGAGTATTTATACATATATGCATCCTTATATTATCTCTCTCTTCTTATATATATATCTCTTTACATATATAACTATATTATATAATTTAAAATATAAAAAGAAAATAAAAAATCAAATATAAAACAAAATAAAAATCATAAAAACAAAAATAAAATTAAAAAAAATTATAAAATTAAAAACCCACAAAAACAATAAGAATTGGACATGAACCAAGAATTGAATAATTGCACAATCAACTCCACCACACAACCATTCGCCTCCCAGTGTTCGACCTCTACTTGTGCTTGCACCTATACACATTTACATGTAGAGTTATAATAAATTTTAACTCCACATTTTTTATATTCATTGCATATATTTCATTGTGGGTTATCTAGTGAATGATTTTGGATCTTTTCTGAGGTCAACTCAGCGACTGTCGATCCGCCTTGTGGAGAGACACGACCTCGGCTCGATTCCTCTTTCATTATTTATCTCCTCCTACTTATTTGTTTGTCGACTAATCCATGTTGACTTGGTCTCGAGGGTTAGGTTATATAAATATATCTTTTAGCTATATTTATATTTTATAAGTCATATTATACCTATATACATATCTACGGTTTGCCTTCTTTTCTTTACTTTTATTCTTTTATTTATTTAATATGTTTTGGATGCATAAAAGTGCATTTTATTCATGAACGTGCTTTTGATAAAAGATGGAAATTAATGAATATTTACATGTTTTTGTTAAGGGTTTAAAGACAAAATGCAAAAAGAATGTTAATGAATCATGCATTCATCAGGTAGAGGGAAGTGGTACTTCTTTGTTGCGACATTCAAACGACGGTAATCTACACACACCTGTAAAGATGTTGATACTCGGGTAGAGATCCCCTCGCCTTGATCATTCACAATGGTGAGGCCTTATTTCTTGGGTACTACATGCAGGTGGTTCACCCATTTGAAATCAGAGATGGGGTAAATGATGCATGCTTTAAACCACTTCGTGATTTCTTTCATCACTACGTCACATAAGTTTGGATTCAGTCTTCTTTCAAATTCTCGGGATGGCTTGCAATCTTCTTCAAGATAAATATGATGTGATCACAACCTTGGATTTAACCCGCGGAGATCAAATATGCTCCAACCAAGTGCTTTGCGGTTCTTTTCTAGAACCTCGAGAAGTCGAGATTCTTGATTTGGAGTCAGACAACTCCTGATGATAACCAGATATATGTTCTCTTTACCTGTAAGGAACATGTGCTTCAGACTCACGATGAGCGGTTTGTGTTTTGGTATCTGTTGCTCTGATCCATGACAACTTTAAAAATTTATCTTGGTGAACTGCTAATTTCAATAAGATGTTGTCCACTTCTGTTACTCTTGGATCTAAAATGAAAGTGCCAAGAATATTTGCAATGAATTCTTCATGTTCAAATAGTCTTGAATTTTCTTCAAACATGTTGCTCAATGAATTCTGATTTAGTCCCCCAGTCTGCAAGGAAGCATAGACGTACTTCAGGTCTAGTTGACTCAATTTTTTGAGATCACGAGACTAGGTTAAATGTCATCTTGGACTGCGTAAGTAGAGTATTTCAGAGCAGCCACACAACTCTTGTTGATAATGACCTAGCTTGCACACCTACACTTTTCACCTTGTTCGCCTCAGTTGAAGTGGTAGAGGGTTGGATTTGTCGGCATGAGACACAAGCCAATGGTAACATCAGAAGTCGTACTTTTGTGGCCATTGTACCCCAACCCGATCCAATGGCAATGAGGTCTCAAAACATAAGTTGTAGGTTTCAATAAAGCCTCAAAAGAGGGATAGTCTACTTGCTCAAGAGGAAAAAGTCCATATGTAAATGTTGTATATAGTATTCAAAAAATGGAAAAATAAAAAACCTCAAAAAAGTGGACATGCCTGATTGAAAATAAAATGCCTGCCATAGTGTACATATTTGTATAGTTAATAAGCAAGCTTGATCTTTAAAGTCATACATTTGTGAGCCTGTAGCCGGATGACTTGGCTACACTAGTCAAGCATCGTAGGATAGGTTGCTACACCGGCTACCATCCATTCTTCTCTCTGCATCCTCTTCTTGAGATAGTTCTCACTTGAACTTATAAGGGAATACCCCACTTCTCGAGGAGTTGTTGGATTGGGGAATTAGGGTCACCATGTTGGAGAAGACTGACTTTTACCGCTTCAGCCGAGGAGAGCTATATATCTCACACACTGTCCACGATAAATTCATTGTCATAAGGGTTTACGTATGAGCTGAAGTATTCTAGCCTGGTTATTGAGTAGACTTGAGCAGGGTCTTATGTGTTTCGAAGGTTGTTGTGTTTCAAATTCGTTTCCTAATAAGGTTCCAACCGCACCTAAAATCCAAAGGTCTGACTTAAGCTCCAAACTTTGATTTGTGAAGATAAGTTTGAAAATTAAATTCAACACATTTTATTTCTTTTTATTTTCTTTATTTTTATTTTCTGCACTTATTACGTAAGTCTTTGCTAATAACTAGCAAAGGCAAGTATAGGGAGGGTGATGAATCTCCATTTCATCACATTTATTCTATCATGTTGGCCTTAAAAACCCTAGCTAACGCTTGTAAATATCATTATTTTATACAAATTAACATTCATTATTTATTCTATTTTTTGTGTATCAAATTATTTTTAATGCCAAAATTTTATAATAAAGGAAAAAAAGAAAAAGAATAAAATGCCAAAGTTATTTATGACCCTAAACCCCGAGACTTGAGCATCTTGATGAACTGTGTTGATAAGGAATAAAGTAGGGGGAGATAAGGGCCCAATAAAATCAACAAAAATCTCATTCTTGTATTCATCTATATTTATACCTAAAATAAAGAAACTTTTTACATGAATGTTGTATATAAAAATTGAGTTTACAAAAAAATATACATTGTACTTTCTATACTCTAAAGAAAAGGCAAAACTTAAACTTCCCAGACCCATATCTCCTCAATAAAACTCACAATGTATCAAAATCAACTTTTATTGTATATATCTTTTAATAAGTTATTTAATGAAGTTGGTTTCATTTAATTTGGAATTAAGATGTGGAAGTTAATGATGAATCCCTGATTCTCACTCTTTATTCTTTTATTTTAGCTAATTATCTTGGCAAAGCATCATGTAAATAAGTGTAAATACAATAAGTTAACATTATACATGCATTTGTTTATATTGCATAATTAGCATGTATTTGTGCAAAAATAAAAGAATAAAGGAAAAGAAAAAGGAAGAAGGTATTGAGAATAAATACAGAGTGACCCGAACCCCAAGAGAAGGTCAAGCCTTGACCTGATCGCCAAATAAAATAAGCAGAGAGAGATAGAGCCTACTCTATGTTGTACATATTACATATGTATATAAATAATTAAGTTTCATAAAATAAAAATAAAATATTATTTCTACCTCCTTATATAAAATCTTAGAAATAAAACAAAAAAATAAAATTCAGAAAAATAAAAATAAAATTTTTTCCCATTTGTACAAAATACATGCATATATGTTTCACTCCCTATTTATTTTATACCAATAAATAAATCATAAAAATAAAATAAAAATTATTTTCTACCCTTAAAAACATGTGGAAAATAAATAAAATACAAAATTGGTGTATTTATGTAAAAATAACAAAATAAAAATAACTATGCAAAATACATAGGTATATTATACATGTATATAATATTATATTTTGTATATATATTAAATTATTTTTCATAAAAATAATTAAAAATCATAGAAAAATAGTTTGAAAAAAATAAACATTTTTTATTTTATGCACTTTTTATTTTGAAGACATTTATTATTTTTTATTGATTATGTAAACATTTTGTAAAATCCCTTTTTTTATTGGTCGTCGTTGGATGTTAACCACAGGTCAACGCCCTCTTCCAGGCTTGACCCGACCTGAGTCCTCTCACCGGATCCATTTTTCCCTTTTTTCCCGGTCGGGTCGATACTTCTCTTGATCCGAATCTTCACCTACGCCTCCTCCTGAGATCCAGCACCTTCGCGGATCGCTAGGTAGGCGCAAATCTTCCTAGGGTTGCGTGCTTTTGCCCGATTCTTCCACCCCCATGGGAACCCTATAAAGCGTCTTCTTCTGCCTCCACTACAGCTCAGCTCGTTCCTCGCCCTTTCTTCCACCCCGTGGCACCTTTGGTTGAGTGACAACTACCGAAGGCCATCCTTGGAGCAAAGTTTAGTTACGTGGTTCACGCAGCTCCCTTACGTGGATGGCGAACACCGACGCATCTAGCCTCCCAGCCTTCCACATCTTGGTCGAGGCTACAACCCTAACATCCATCATCGCCTGAAGCTCAGGAGTCCGTCTAGATCCTCAGTTACCCATCATGTCTCATATTTCGCTTATTGATTTCATTCTCTCCATTTCGCACCGTCGTATGTTCATCTACTCTGCCCCGATCGTCGGAGCCTCATCTCACCTTTACACCCGCATCGATCGAATCCCTTATGAATGCTCACCTTCGCACCGTACACTGGTCACCCTTAGGCTCGACCTTTTGGTCAGGATTAGGGTTGCGACTCCCTTCTTTCACCTTCGTCGGGAGTCAAACTCCATCCACCCTCATTTCTTTGAGTTTCGCCAAGCAATAACCCTCGCCGGAGCTACGCCTCTGAGCAGAGTACCCATTGTAGGCTCGATATCATGCGGAAGACCCTCATTCAGACCTCGACTGCTCAGGTGGAGCGGCTTCAAACACACCTCCACCGCGACGGCCATCCGGTCGTTCTCCTTCACATCGGAGCTCACCACTAGACGCGGAATAACTCCACGACTCTCCATACCTCTTGGGTGAGCTCATCGGCTCGGTGGATCTCCTCCAGTCATTGATAAAAAATAACCTAGAGGGTGTTCTTCCTCCATCCTCGTATGCCGTTGGATATCCACGCCCTTTGCCAAATTGCATCACAACCGCCCGATAGAAAGCTGTCATGACCGTTAGATGAGAGCTGCAGCGCCAGATCCAGCCACACGTCCATGACAGATTCTGCACCATCAGATCAGCAAGTGGCATCAGAGTCGTACGCCCACGAAGCCTCTCGCATGCGCCACATGTCCCTGTAGGTTATATTGTGTCTTTCACCCCGCACCTTTATGCTTTATTAGTTAGTCTTGAAAATAAAGTTGTAGTGTAAAAATTTTGCCTATGGACCCTTGCTTTCTCCCATATTTGTACTTCAATCCTTTTCGAGTGAACTCACGTGTTGTCCCACGTGGTTTGGTGGTGCTTTTGCAGTATCTGCCCTGGACTTTATCCTTGTTATACTTTAAATGAAATATTCCTGATCTTTGCATTTATGCCCTTTTGCGTGGTTGAATAAGCATGTGCGTGAATTAATTGGACAAATTGCGAGTCTATCCCTGAAATTTTTACGTTTGTTATAATTTAGCCCTGAAACTTTCAAATAATTGCAAGTAGGTCCCTATGTGTTGTGTATGTTGTTTTTAATCAAATAATTATCAAATCAACTCCGAAAATTCCATAAAATTACATTTAGCTCCTGCTAACACGTAATATTTATGATAATTTTTGCGACTTAATTTAGTTTTATTTGATATTTTCTAAAAATCAAAAACACCCAAAAACTATTTTATCTATTTTCTAACATACATAAAAATTCAAAAAAATGTCCGAAAAATTCTATAATAATTTTTGTGTGTGTGTGTGTTTTCATATGTTATGTATTCAGTAGCATTTTTGTTTCAAAATCCTTTATAAAAACCCTAAAAAGCTAGAAACTCAAACAAATTATAAAAATCGTTAAAAATTATGGAAAATTTAAAAAAAAAATATATTTCAGTTGTTGTAGTTAGATATTTTTATTTTCTTTTTCACAAAAATCATCTCTAGGACATCAAGTCATTTTTACTATTTTAAACTTGCCTTTTAGTCCATGTTGTACATTGTTTTACTGTTTTGAACTTGTTTTATTTTTATAAAATCATATAAAAATTGGAAAAACCTATAAAATTACCAAAAACACCTAAATATTTGAAAACACAAAATTATTTTTAGTTCCTATTTTTATCATTTTTAGTCTTAATAAAAATTATTGAAATTACTTTTTAGCCTAGCTTGTATGAATACTTATTTTAAAAATATAAAAAATTGCTAATTAAAAACAACAAAGATAAGTATTTATTCATCTTATTTCCGACTTCTTCGTAGGCTTCACTTGTGCTCCTAGTGTTCAACCCTGGTAACTATACCATATTAAATAAGTGGAGACCACTAACATTGATTTTGTGCTTGATTGATTTATTTGTGTGGTCTTGATTTTCTTATTAATTGCGCTTCGTGATTTGTGTCGCAACGACCTTTGATATTCCTTAACCCGAGTGGCGAAGCATGACATCAGTTAGGTTTTGGACAACTAATGTATAGTTTACCTGAATAAAATATTTATTTTACTTATTATTTATTATTTTTATAATTTTATATTTTTCTAATTCTTAAAATATTATTTATAATATATATAATTATCTAGAATAGAATAAATCCATAAATAAAACATTAAAATAAAATAAGTATATAAAATACAAAGATGAAATACTTATACTCATACCTATATATTGTATATTCCTATTTATTTAAGTGTACAAAACACATCAGAAAACTACAATAAAATATATTTATGCATATAAAAATAAGTGATAAATATACAAATTAATAAAAATAATAAAATCAAAATACAAAATAAAAATAAAATACTCAAAACATTGGTAAATATAGCTATAAATAAAACCCTAAAAAGTGACTTGTAATAAATAAGTCTATAAAAATAAAAAAACATAATAAAATACTAAAGAAAATAATAAATACTTTTTATTTTATAACTTAATAATAATAAAATCATTTATTATTTAATATTGCATTTACAATTATTTTTGAGGTTGGTTTTTCCTGGTTGGTCCACATGGACCAACCAGATGGCGTTGCTAGTTGACCTCAGTCAACTGTATAACCTGAGCCCTAACCCTTGTCAGACCTGACGAGCTGCCTTCCTTCTCAATTTTTCCCCTCTTGATACACTGCTCGAGGCTTGTCCTTCCTTCATGAAAGATGTCGACACTTCATCTACGATTCTCGTCGAGTGCATATCTCGTACCGTGCCTACTTCTTTTGATCTCCATACTAACTCGAACTTTGTTCTACCATCACTAGTACATAATCAATATCATCACCTTTCTCCATTTTCGACCCACTTTTGGCTCCCATTTTCCCCTCAATTCATGTCCTTAGATTTGAGATAGGTGACATCAAGTTCGGCTGACCCTTTTGCAGCGCATAGTCAGAGGTTAGAAGTGATCCCAACCATCTTCCGCCACCTTGGTCGTCAAGGTATCACCTTGCAGTCCGACTGCTAGAGGTCTTTCTTTTGTTTTCTTTTTAGTTAGATGTAGCAATGATGAATCCACGATTCATCGCCTTTATTCTTTTATTTTAGCTTCATTTTCTTAGTCAAACACCTGTAAATACCCACTAATTTCATGAAATTACCATTTTGCATGCATTTGTTAAATATGCATTTTAACACATTTTATACATAAATAAAAGAATAAGAAGAAAAGAAAAAGAAAAGAAAAATAAAGGATGTATTTATGCAATAAATGCAGACTGACCCAAACCCCGAGAGAAGGTCAAGTGTTGACCTAATCAACCAGGAATAAAGTAGGGGGAGATAGGGTCTACAATTTAAAAATCCAAAAAATATTTTGTAAATATTTTTCATGTATATTTGTATAAAACTTATACTATTTTATTTGTACATAATTTGACCTCAAAATAATTATGTTTGTAAACAAAAGTTGTATAAGAATGTGTTATAAATAATAAAAATATTTGCAAAATAAAATAATTTATATATTATAAATAATCATCCTGAGAAAAAGCCGCAATATGATTATTGAAATATTAATTATGGCTCCTTACGAATCAAATTGAACCAAACTCACATCCATTATACATTAAATTAAATTATATTTCAAATGACTGTGGTTTCATAATTTTTGGATTTACGGTTAAAAAGTTGGTTTCTGGGGTGTTTTGTGCAGTTTCACCATTATTTATTGTACATATTTATTCATATTTATTTTTATACACATAATGTACATATTTGTAAATATTATTTTCGTTAAAAATAAAAAAGAAAAAATAGAAATAATAAAATTTTAAAAATTGTGTTTATAAATTATTTCCCTATTTGTATATATGTATATTGTATTATATGTACATAATATTTATATACAACTAACTTCCTTATACAAAAAGCACCAAAAAATAAAATATCTAACATTATTTAATTAATTTCATTTAATTACTAAATTTGTATTTAATTATTTTATTTATTGGATTTATTTGAATTAATTGATTTTATAACCTACCATGTATATAAGATTTTATTCCATACCTTTAATGACCACCATTAAGGTGGCTAATTGATTTTCATTAATTATTTAATTTATTTAATTGATTTAATTCCTAATTTCGTAATTAAACAATTAATTAATTTAACTATTTTATTAATTTCACCAATAAAAATATTCCTTAAGTGTATATACCTTCCTTTTTCATTTCTCTTCACTTTTTAATGGGCTCCTCCTCCTTCTTTCTTTCTTTGATCAATCTTTGGAGAGAGGAGTTTGATCTTCGAGAACTACTCGTCACAGAAGGGTGCCCAGCCTCCGATCCGGTCGGTGACAGCAATTCGATCGTCGTCGAGGCCATCACGGCGTGTCTAAATAGAAGTGAAATCCACTTTTTATTTCCTGTCATTTTTCGGAGGTAAATCGTAGTTCCAATTTTTGCTCCCATATTATCAAGCTCTTAGATCATTAAAAAAAATCAAAAACATCCATCACATTTTGATCTGCCTCTAAACCCGACTTTTCTCCTCAACTCGTGACCTCTCCATTTCACGTCTATCTCACGCAACCACACACCTCCAACCACGCACGGTGGTCGAAGACTCGGATCCATCCCTCTCATTTCCACCAGATCCCCATCCACATCTCCTCATTTGTTTATTAATAAATAAAGAAAAAAAATTAAAAAAAACACATATATTGTTTTTCTCTTAATCTTTGTTCTGCAGGAATAAATAACAAAAATAAAAAAAATATTTAGTTGTTTTTTCTATAAGCTTTGTTTTACAGATTCATCTAAAAAAATTAAAAAATTTAAAAAATTCTTCTTAGTTCCTGTTTACATTTTCTTACATACAAAAAAATTAAAAAAATCATTTATTTTTTATTACAGTAAAAAATAATAAAAAAACGCAGCCGCTTCAGCCCACCGGTAAAAAATTGTAGAAAGTTCTAGAAAAACCCAAAAATTGTGATTTCAGTTTCTGATAGTAGATATTTATTTGTAGTTTATCTTAAAAATAAATTCCAGGAATTTAGGCACTTAAAGGATTTTTAAGTTACAAAAGATACTTGGTTGTGCATTGAATTCTTTATTTTCTACTGTTTTATTTTTAGAAAAACATAAAAACATCAGCAAAATTCGAAAACTTATCAAAAATATTTTAAAACATATAAAAAACAAAATATTTTCATTATAATTTTCTTAGTATTTTTGACCAGTCTGAAAAATCCAAAAAGAGTGTGGTGTGTGTGTATTTTTATCCTTTATGCCTTATTCGAAAAATACAAAAAATTCAAAAACCACTACAAATCATTTTCGAAAATTGACTACTTAGTTTTTAAATCATGCTCCTTGTGTTCGACCTTGGTCGCTATACCATGTAAAAAGAATAACGAAAACCGCTTACATTGTTTTTGTTGATTTATCTTCTCTTAAGTGGTTTATTTAATTTTTCTCGTTGACCCATTCGAGTGGTTAAGAACAACGACAATTGTGATTTATTTAACCCAACTTAACCTATCGAAATCTGTGTCATCAAGCTCTTAGGTTTGTTTTTAGCATTTTAGTTCGTGATTTTATTACTGTTTTAAGCCTAGATTAGGACTTAATCCCTCTCAGGAGCTCTTGAGATCCTGCCACTCCATTTCCTTTTGACCACCCTCCAATAATATCCAGGTTTCTGCTCCTTTGTGCTATTGTTCTTTATACCACTTTTGCAGGACCTGAATTTGGGCATCTGAGCCCTGATTTTGGACTCAAAGAACAACCTCCAGGTGGGCCGGAGAACCATGAGCTCCAGGGGCTAGTTCAGCATCCCTCAGACTTATTGAAGCCACCAGGAAGATTTATTGGAGGTGTAAGAACATATAGAGAGCTTCAGTGATGATGCAAGTGATCAGAGGTTCGTGCTGCATCGATTTGAAACTCACCGGGGGAGAGTTCATCCGTTGTTCTTCAAGCTGCCCTGTTGATGAGTCCATATTCATCATGCTAAAATTGCTCAATTAGGCTATGTTATAAAAATTCATATGCATTTAATAATTAATTTAGCATCATTGGCATTCATACATGTGTTAATATTATTCATATTTCATCATGCATAATTGCATAAAATAAGGAACCCAAAAATCCAAGTGTAAATTGACCTAATAAGCTGTTAACTTCCCTTATTTTTAATTAATTTATCATAAAACCACTCCATTATATAGATTACTAACAAGAATAAACAAAAAAATACAAAAATTGCTAACTTAAATAAGTTTCAAATAAACCCAATGTCAAATTTCACATCATACGGACTAAAACGCACATATCTTCCTCATAAAATGTCCGATTTTAGTCTAATTACTTTTAAGTACTCCATTTCAAATTCCTTCAAAACAAGATAAATTTCATAAATTTGAAATTCATATGTGAAATATGGGTTTTCGGCTTCCTTTGCATATTTTATCTTTTTGCTATTTTTGACCTGAGTTTTATGTACATAATTAATCCTTTTAGTTTTTTCCTTTTTCATTTGTGTTCTTTGATGAAAGTTTTATTAAGCGACATAAAATTCTAAATTTAGATTAAGATTGAAATCAAAGAAACTGACAGTGTCCGTTTGTCCTATGTAAGTCTATACAAAAATCTCGTATTTCGTACTCCTATTTTATTTCCCAATTTTCTTATTTAGTAAAAATCTAAAAAAATAGATGAATGGGTACTTAAATGTCTTGTATTTAATTGCATTTTTTTATAATTTTATCCTCTTTTCAAACCACAAAAAATTACAAACCCCCAAAAGTCAAGATTCTATTTACATAGAGAACATTAAAAAAACCACTTTGTACATATGACCTCTTTTGCTCTCAGTCCCTTCATGCAAGTTGTAGATCTAATCGATGCGAACAACTTTCATAAAGGAAATTTTTTGATATGAGGTTTTCTTCTATTTCTTATCTATTTTCTTCCTCTTTTAATTTTGAATTTTTTTGGGTTGCATGTGGCAGCCCCTGGGCATGCCACTGATGAGCCGAGAAATCCCCAAAAATCTGGGTGAAGATAAAATCAATCAATGATCGTTGCGACCTGGATCTCAAAGATCGGACTCAACAAGAAAAATCAGACCACCAAAATCAAAGTAACTAGTCAAAAACCGAATAGCGGTCTCAATATTTATTTAACCTAGTATAGCGACCAGGGTTGGACACAAGGAGCACGGGTTAGCCAAAGAGGCCTATGAAGTAGTTGAAAAAGTAAATAAAATAAAGAAAATGTATTGGTGGATTTTATATTTTTAATTTTTTTTGTAATTTTTAATTATGAAGAAAATACAAAAAGAAGGCAAAAAGAACACAATCAACAATTTATTCACCACACAAAGACAAACCAGAAAATTAAAATAAAATTATTTTTGGGTTTTTTTATTTTTTTCCTATTTTTTTAAATTTTTTCAGATTTTTTGATTTTTAGTTGATTTTCTAAAAATAGTAAAAAGGAAAAAAATAGAGAACTAATGTGCAACCAGATTTGAAAGGCTATTTAAAAATAGGTAAATAGTTATAAAAATCTGGAGACAATTTTATATGAAACTACAAATAAAAACTAAGCTACAGGAAAAGAAATTGCATTTTTCTTTTTTTAGAATTTTTAATGATTTTTATAATGTTTTTAGGTTTTTTATAAATCCAAGTTGAGTGAAATTTGGATTGACGTAAGAAAATACTAAAACAAACAATATCTAATTATTTTGGAATTTTTGAAGGGTTTTTAATATTTTTAGTTTATTTTATATTCCAAATAGTAACAAAAAGAGGTGTTTTTTATTTTTAAAAAATAGCAAACAGTAATAAAAATATCCCAAAAAATAGTGAAATTTTTACACAATGGCAGGAGTCAGATGTCCAAATTTCACGAAATTTGGAGTTTATTTGATATTTTATTCAACCAATAGAAGGCAAACAACACATAAGGACCAAAGTGCAATTACTAAAAACCTTTCAGCCAAATAATAACATACACTAGAAATCCGAGGCCAAAGTTGCAAAAAGCCCAGATAGTCCTGCAGATAACACGTGATTCACACAAAAGGTATGATTGTCATTCCGATTAATAAAAGTGTAAACAATAACAACTCAAAATTCTAGGATAAAACATGCAAATGTTCCATGAGTCACATGTCGATGCACGCGCTCCACAAACACAGGGACTAATTTGTAAACACTAAAAAACTAGGGTCCAAAGTGCAAAATTACCCAAAATAAAAACAACTACTCTAAGTATTTACAGGACTAAACTATAAATGCGAAAGAAAGAGGGGCCTAAGTGATATTACCCCTTTATTAAGATCTGACGGTGGCGAGGCATCCACGTGTGATCTGATGGATGTGGATAGTGGATGCCCCTTCGGCGATGATCGTCTCGGATCTGATCCTCGGATGGATCGTATGGCTACGAGCCTCCCTCCAGCGACTGGCTGCGATCTAATCTGGCGCAAGGGGGCTCGATCGACGGCTCCAGAGGATCCTGGAAGAACAAGTTGCCGGCGAGTTTCGTCGGCCCAATGTGCGCGCGAAGGACCTCCTCCGGCGCTGCGGAGGTGGGCGAATCGAAGAGGAAGATCGTCTGCAACGATAGGTGTGCTTAGATGGGGCCGGTAGGACTTGAAGGGTACCCGATGACGAAGAATGGTTGGAGTTGATGTGCTTCTATATGAGGACCCCTAGATGAGGTCCTTAGATCTGCAAACCTGCACAGAAAGAACGCTGGGTCGAGGGCAAAGTGCCTCGACCCGGTTATGGGTGGAATAGGTGGCTGGGCGCGTCAGAGCGTGGTCCTCCGGCAAGCGACGACGGAGGAGGACCCAAGTCCTGGTTCTGGGGCGAACCAGGATGATCGGAGGGGCGTAGAACGTGTGGAGGAGTCTAATGGAGGTGGTACGATGGTTGGATAGGAAAAGGAATGGTCGGATGATCGGGAATCGACCGGCGAAGGTCAGCGGCGCTAGACCTAAGAATCAGAATCAAAGCTAGTCTACGGGTTATCGAGGTTGCCTGATGATCGGAATCATTTGGGCTGGAGGTGGGTGACCTCCTGGGATTCTTGCCTCAATGGAGCGACGCCTCCAGAGGCTCGAGCTCACCGATGGCGGAGCGCGGCGACGATGACCACCGGACCTAGGGCTAGGGCGCATCTATCCTCACTGCAAAACCTCCTAGGGCTTGCTATCACTCAAGGCAAGAAGGTGGAGGTCCTGGGAGTTGAAGATGGTGGCCGAAGGTGCATTAATATGTGGAAGGAGGTGAAGCTATGTAGTGGTACAGGTCTGGGAAGATGAGAGTCAGGCGTGCAATCCGATGCACGGACCCCTAGAGAGAAAAGCAGACGTGAATCATGGATCAAGGGGCTGCAATCGGAGCCCGAGGTTCAAGGAAATGGATGGTGGATCGCATCAGGAAAATTCCGTGAAGTCGGGTTGAAAACGCGGTCCGAATTCAAAGTGGTCCAGGGGGGAGGTGACCGGGGGTCAACATCCCCCGTGGACCAATGAGAATTCAACAATTATTAAATATTTGTAATTTAAATAAAAAATAGTAAATGATTTTATTTCCAAATATTTTCAACATGAAAAATGTTTAGTTATTTTCAAAGTATTTTTTAGTGATTTTTATTTTTTTTTGATAAATAAATTATGTATATACATTATATTATATTATATGCAGGTAATTGTGCCTATGTATTTTTTTATTTTTAATTATTTTATTTATGTATAATTATCCCAATTTTATATTTTATTTATTTACAACATCATAAAATTTGGGATATATAATAATATTTATTTGATTTTTATTAATTATTTACAAGGGTAAAATAAATAGTTCTTTTATTCTTATATACATGGTATATGTAAACTGAGGAGAGAGAAATTATTTATTTTTATTTTTTTAATTTTTCTGATTTTTATTTTATTTTTATTAATAAATTCATATTGTGAGAAACACATAAATATTTTTATTTTATGAAAATAAAATATATACACTAAGAGGGAGTATATGTACATAGATGAATGGCCCTATCTCTCTCTACTTGTTTTATTTTGTGGTCAGGCCAATGATTGGCCTTCCCTTGGGTTCGGGCCACTCAATATTTATTCTAAATATTTCCCTCTTTTTTTCTTTATTTTTGTACAAAAACAAGCTAATTATGGCTATTTACATGAAGCATGCATTTTGACAGTTTATTATATTTACAAATAATCACATGGTGTTTTGCAAAGATTTTTAGCTAAAATAAAGGAATAAAGAGTGATGAATGGGGATTCATCACCCCCTATACTTTACTTTTGCTAGTCCCTTAGCAAACACTTATTTGAAAAAGAAGTGCAAAAAGAGAAAGAAAAGAAAAAGATGGGAAATCAAGGTTGATCATTAAACTTTCCTTCATTAAATTGAAATATGGAGCTCACTTAGACCTTTGGATTATTAATTTGTCGGAACCTTATTTGGACTTAATATTAAAACTCAACAACCTCTAAGTTGCACCAATCTATGGTCAAGACTCCTCAATAAACCAGATCAGAACAAGTCTACATACACAAACTCTAATGACTACGAATCTTTCCTTGTACTGTGTAAGTGATATGTAGCTCCCCACCTCAGAAATGATAAAGAAACAACCTCCCTCAACCTGGTAACTCTAATGCCTCAGTCTAGCAACCCTTTCCTCGAGGAACGGGGTATTCCCTTCTAAGTTCAAGTGCAACCGGCTCAAGAAGAGGGGGAAGAAGATAACGGACCATGACCAGTGTAGCTATGTATCCTTGGGAGCTCTAACTAGTGTAGCTGAGTCACCCGCTGCAAGCTTCATGAGATGGTCATGTGTAACATAAGCTTTGCTTTATTTGACTATATACACTGCGGTGGGATTATTAAATTTTCAATCCGACCCACCAATTTTTTGGAGTATTTTCTTTCTTTGCACATTTTTTATGTGCATATGTATAACATATCTACATGGTGCAACATATATACACAGGGAGTTTTTCCTTATGCCAAATCCTCATTGATAACTCAGGTCCACCTCAAGCTCCTGGAGCAGCATACTTCACCCATCTGGACCGACGCCTCTGTAATCGACCATCATCAAGCTCTAGCGACAAATCTCTCTTGTTGGGGTAACTCCACCTGCTCCTCCTCTCCACACCATAGAGGGTGTCTTCCTTTCCATTTTCATCGAGCAAAAGCTCTACCGAGAAGCATTACCTTCATCACCACCATCTGCCCTTGGCAGTTCAATCGTGTCAGTTGAGCCCTCATCTCCCTTCACTGCCGACAACCGCGTGTAGCTGGGCCCCACACGTCTTGAGTGCCCACCACGACCGATTGAGCTCCACCTCTCACCTCTACGTGTCTGAGCTCTGCACCACCGCTAAGTCGTGTGACGATCGAGCTCCTTACAGACACCCACCACGGAGGCCTTGTAGCAGCCTACGCCTCCGCCTTGTCTCCACCAGCTGCTAGCACCGACCACCACCTCAGGTTGCACGCTTTTGTTTTTCAAACATTTTACGAAATATTTGTACTATATACATAGTTTTGATATCAAAATATTTACAAACTATTTACACAAATCATTTTTACAATCATTTGTACAAAAATAATTTTTATAAATAACTAGGTATGTGCAAGAAGAATTTTATGTACAAGGGAACTTTTTAAATTTTCATGGATTTTTAGCCATTTTATTTATTTACACACTCACACAAAGTACGAGTTATGGCTAAAGTATATATGGAATATATACGACACCCCCTATACTTAGCTCGAATGATGTCCTCAGAGTGAATCAAGAGCGATGAAGAAGACATAGCTCATGCTTAGTATAGGGAAGTGAAAAGGAATGGTATACTACAATGATGAATCAAAGAATAGAATGAAGAGGAATCGGTGTTTCCCCCTATACTTAGGATCAAGTAATCCTAAGTATAGTAAGCTATACATGAAGGGAAATATGAGCGGAAGGATGTACTGGGTCCGCCCCCCCATACTTAGGGTAAAATGTCCCTGACTATAGGCAGCAAAACAGAGGTAGAAAGAATCAATGGATACCCGAGAATCCTACACCCCCCCATACTTAGGGTAAAGTACACCCTAGTATAGCATAATCATAAGATGAGAAAGGGGTATGGGATTAAAGAATAGAGTGGTATGGACAACTGGATCTGTACAAGTTGGAAGAACAGTGATAATCAGGCGTGAGATGCAATAGATGTGAGTCAAGAGACCACATATCATGCAAAGTGAATTGGGGCAACAACCCATGGCTCATGATCTAGATATGGCTTGAGCCGCTGACCGTTAACACGAAAGGTCGCATCAGAAGTCAACTCAGATATATCAATACTCTCATTGTCATGCACCTTTCGGACCTATAGGGTCCCTTCCATTTGCTCTGTAGCTTCCCTGGAAATAAACGAAGCCTAGCAACAAACAACCATACTCTCTGTCCTGGCTCAAACTGCTTGTGGCTAATATGAGAATCATGCCACGCCTTCACTCTCTCCTTATATTGTAGGCTGCTCGAAAAGGCTGTATCACGAAGCTCCTCCAGGGCTGCTAAATATGCCCTCCTCTGATCTCTTACACTCTTTTGACCATAAGTATATCAGTGACTGCCCAAAGTGACCTAACAGGTAAATGGCAGGGCTTGCCATAAACGAGGAGAAAGGGACATGTACCCAATGGAGTCTTAAAAGACGTCCTATATGCCCACAAGACCGAGTCCAAAAGCTGTGAACAATCCTTTCGGTCAAGGCGGACGACTTTCTGCAATATAGTCTTGATCTCCCTGTTCGACACTTCAGCAAGACCATTCTTCTGAGGGTGGTATGGAGTGGCTACTCGATGGTCTATGCTAAACTCGCTAGCAAGGGCCTTTACCTTATCGTTGACGAAATGAGACCCCCCCTCAGAAATCAACACTCGAGGTACCCCAAACTGTGAAATGATATTCTTCCTCAAAAATTTGCAAACAGTCCTAGCATCTACGGTTCGGGCGGGGATGGCCTCAACCCAACCACTCACATAATCCACGGCCAACAGAATGTACTCAAATCCCTGACTCCTAGGGAATGGACCCATGAAATCGATGCCCCATACGTCAAAAACCTCACAGAAGTGAATGGGCTGCATCGACATCATATCACGTTGTCCATGAGTGCCCATCCTCTGATAGTCAGTACACCTCTTCATGAATTCATTAGAGTCCTTGAAGAGAGTAGTCCACCATAGGCCGGATTGGAGCGCTTTTTGTGTCGTTTTCCTCCCAGAGTGATGTCCTCTTGCCTCAAGCTTGTGGAACTTAGTAAGGACGTTGTGGTGCTCCTCTTGAGGAATGCACCGATGCTAGATGCTATCCCCTCCTTCATGATAAAGGATGGGATCCTCCCAATGGTAAAACTTGCCCTTCGCGAGGAAGGTCTCAAGTTTCTGTCTGGGCCAATCTTGTGGAACTTTCTTGGCGACAAGATAGTTCACAATATCAACATACCATGGGAGAGAGGCGATAGCAAGGATCGCCTCATCTGGGAAGGTCTAACATATAGGCTCAATCTGCTCAAAATCCTTAAGAAACTCCAATTGGGAGAGATGATCCGCCGCCACATTCTTGACTCTAGGCTTATCCTTAATCTCTATGTCAAACTCCTGGAGTAGAAGGATCCATCAGGTCAATCTAGATTTGGCATCCTTCTTTTCCATGAGGTACTTAATGGCGGTATGATCGGTATAGATGGTCACTCTAGATCCAATGATGTAAGATTTGAACTTATCTAGGGCAAAAACTACGACGAGCATCTCCTTATCAGTGATGGTGTAGTTCCACTGCGCGGCATCCAAAGTACGGCTAGTGTAGTGAATTGAAAAGGGGACTCCATCCCTCCTCTGTCCCAGCACGACCCCCATGACAAAATCAGGGGCATCCGTCATGATCTTGAATGGGAGAGACCATCCAGGCGACTAGAGAACAGGAGCCTCTACAACACGACTCTTGAGAGTCTCAAATGACGATAGACACTTATCATCAACAAGTAACTCGGTGTATTTCATCAACTGATCAGTCAGAGGTCGGGCAATCCTATTGAAATCATGAATGAAGTGTCGGTAGAAACCGACGCGCCCCAGAAAAGACCGTAACTGCTGCAAGTTGGACGGTGGATTGAGTTTTCTAATGACATCCTCCTTGGACGGATCAACCTCCACACCCATGTTGGAGATGATATGGCCAAGCACCGTCTCTTGAGTCACCATGAAGACTCTTCTCCCAAGACAACACAAGGTGAACCTCTATGCATCGTTGAAGGACGCGGTCTAGGCAGTCAAGACAAGAATCGAATCCATTACCGTAGACCGAAAAATCATCCATGAAGACCTCCAAGCACTCCCCCACCATGCCTGAAAAGATGGATAGCATGCATCTCTGGAATGTCACCGGAGCGTTGCACAATCCAAATGGCATGCGTCTAAAAGCATATGTCCCGAAGGGACTGACGAAGGTGGTCTTGTCTTGGTCCTCGGCCGCAATGGCCACCAGATTATATCCGGAGTATCCATCCAAGAAACAATAATGGCTCTTACCTTCCAGCCTTTCAATAATCTGATCAATAAAGGGCAGGGGGAAATGATCATTCTTGGTGTCCTGGTTCAATCATCTGTAGTACACACAGACCCGCCAAGAAGTGGGTACCCGGGTAGCGATCTCCCCTTCAGACTCACTAACAACTGTGGTGATGCCCATCTTCTTGGGCAACACATGCAACGGACTGACCCATTTGGAGGAGATGGGGTAGATAAAATCGGCGCTCCACCATTTCGAGATCTCCTTCATGACAACATCTCGAAGGTTCAGGGTCAGCCATCGCTGGAACTCATGCGACGGCTTCGCGTACTCCTCGAGATATGTATGGTGGGAGCACAGGGCCAGACTTATCCCCTGGAGATCGGCTACACTCCATCCTATCGCCTTGGAGTTCTTTTCAAGAACCCCAATCAGACGGGATTCCTGCTCTTTAGTCAAATCAACGGAGATAATGACTGGGTACATCTCATGCTCACCCGCAAGGAACCTATACTTCAGCAATGACGGTAGCGGCTTCAGCTCTGGACAAGTAGGTGCTGGAGGATCTAGCCTCCGAAAGGTCTGAGTGAATGCTGCCAAATCTTGAGAGAATGAGAACTCTTACTCGCAATCTGAATCTGGCGAAGGCTGCTCTACTGGACAGTCTCTGCTCTATATAGAATCAGTCTCCTCCCTAGCGGTAGGCTCAGTAGAAGTCAAACACGGTGTAAAATCATCAAACTCTACCCAGTCAATATTTGACTATGAGGGATATGTATCAGAATTACAAAAATATTCCTCACGATCGGGAACCAGCTCTGCTGCTTGAGATATATCCTGGTCCAGGAGTGCGCTCTCCAAGATTTCCTCTGCTAGCGTCTCTGCATCTGCAAACTCAGAAGGTGAGAGGATGGCCTGTGCTACTAGATCTGCCCAAAATTCCTTGTCATCTGTAATCACAAAATCGCAGTCCTGGTGGACGTCTCTCCCTGCCTCTGTCATCTACTCTGAATCGGAAGTCGGCTCTGAGCAAGCTGAACCTCTGGCTCTAGTCTCCTCGACCGTCTCTATTTGTATACTCTCGTCCTCGACGCGACAGTATACCTTCCCACTATCATGGTCAGACATTGCCTTGGTTGTGGCCAAGAACGGGCATCCTAAAATGATGGGGGTATCGATCACGGACTCAGGGATCTCCATGTTCAACACAATAAAGTCCACATAGAATTTCAGGCCCTGAATCGTGACGACAACGTCCTTCAGCAACCCCCTCGGCCTCTTGACAGATCGATCAGAAAACTGAAGGACCGTCCTGCTCTGTCGTAGAGGGCCCAACTCAAAGCGGTCGAGAAGGGCTGCCGGAAGAAGGTTGATCGAAGAACCGCTGTCTAATAGAGTGCAGTTGAACCTCTGCTCATGAATGTGGAATCTGACATGCGAGGCTCCTACATCTGACCTCTTGGCTGGCAGACGGTTCTGGATCACGAAAAAGTGGCACGAGTGAGCACATGGATCTCTGACTGATGGTTCCGCCTCTTCCTCCTAACTGTGGTCCTGTCTCTGAGTGATCTCTGGAAGAGAGGTATGTGCTCCAAGGCCTCCTGTAGAGTCAGCTGTATCTGAAATCTATCCATCATCTGCTGGTTGAAGTCTATCTGATGGTTCTTTTTCTGATTTTCTTTTTTCTACCCCTTAGCCAAGTGGAGTGCTCGGGGAAAGGGGACTACAGGGTCCTTCTCAGATGAAGGACTAGGAGAGGGTCTAGAATGCTCATGAATAGCAGAATCCACATATACATCATCAAGCAACACAGGTGGATCCGAAAATAATAAACCCTTTCCTTTATTAGCAAAAATGTCATGAGATACATGTATGGGATGAAAAGCAACATGACTAGTGGAACTGAAAATGGTGGCCTCAATACCACCCTCGGCATCTCGAATGGCAGCCTCAGTAGTGCACTCTGGCTCAGCAGCTGATCTAGTGGCGTCAGTACCACCTCCTCCAACTGGTGAAGTGACGACCTCAGTATCGTCGGCTGAATCAACCTCCTTGGTAGCATCAGTACCACCGTCATCATCTCTAGTGGCATCAGCACCGCTCTCCTCCTCGCCTGGCACTCTTGAAGTGGTGTGGGATCGTCACTCAGACGAGGCACCGTCTGCTGGCATCCTACCGCTCCTAAGTCTAACAAAATCAGCATCAAACATGTATGCATACATATCACCAAGTGAAGCACTAGGATTGGTAATCTCAGTGAACTCTACCTGCTCAAACTTCCTCTTGAGGTTGTTCGGGTTCGGCTCGATCTCGGAAGGGATGGTGACCTTCCCTCTCACCATCTCCCTCATCTCCTGATGGAACTCGTCCATCTCCCGTCGGAAGTGGCCTATTGCTCGGTCATGAGGAGGGCTAGATCATCCAAGGCGGGGTTCTCATAGGTCGGCCCATGAGAACCTGACGGGTGGCCTCGGTGGTAGTGAGGCTGTTGCTATTGATGAGGGTGAGAGGGGTACTGATAATGATACTATTGGTGAGGCTGCTCTCTCCTATACTGTTGGTGCTGGGATGGTTGCTGCTGTTATACTGGGGGCTGGGGCTGCTGGTGAGTCTCTCGCTGCTAGCCATACTGGCCACCTTTAACTGGAGGCTGCTGCTGGGAACTGGTGCCTCTGGCTGACCAGCGGAATTCGGGATGGTCTCGTCGGATACCGGATTGGGGTCGGTCATACCAAATCCCGTTGACATCCATCAACGACTCCTGCTCATAGGTGGGTGGAGGGAGTACTGCCAAGGGCTGGTCTGGCTGGTAGACCACCATCTGAGTATCCTGGGATGGTGGTGGCTGGTAGAACTGTGGTGGCTGCTGGTACAACTCTGCTTGTACAAGGTGAACCTATCTAGGCTGACTGGACTGCTGGGACGAGCTACCACTACTGCTCGGATCTCCTCGTGACATGAGACAGGGATGAGAAGCCGTCAGTGCCTACTGGAGACACATGATCTGTGTCTTCAGGTCACTCAGTGTTTATGCCATCTAATCCATCTACGATATGCCCTGGTACTACTTCTTCTCGATCAACTCAATCCGATTCAGCTTCTCGCTGATGATGCCCATGTCTGCGGCTGTAGACTTTGCCTGTGCAGCTGCCGCTGACGAAGTGGATGGACCGGCATCGACCCGTGATATCCGCTGAAACTGAACGGCCTGTGGCTGGGGGCATACCTGAGTGTAGAGTCGGGTCTGTGACATCCTGCAGAGTCGGGTCTGTGACATCCATGTATAGTTCTCGGCCATCTCCTCGTAGATGGCCTAGATCTGATCCTCATCCTTGGCGAAGTAGGAACCGCCACAAGAAGCATTCACCAAGCCCTGCAGCTCTGGTGTAAGTTCGCAAAAAGAAGCTCTGAACTAGGTTCGGCTTCGAGATGTCTGACGTATCCGAAAATGTCGGGTTTAGAAAGTTGTTTTTATCGTGTCGTGCGTAAAAATTATGTGTCGTGCGTTGTAGGCGGCAATCGGAAACGGTCAAGAAAATAACCACACAAAATATATTCAATTTTTAATCTCGTGGTTTTATGTTTATTTTACTTGGGCAAGTCCCAAGGTCGATCACAAGGAGGCAAAGGAACAACCTAGAATTAAGTCTATCAAAGTTCGTGTTCGGTTCTCGAGGCGGTCTTTTTTTTTAGAATTTTCAATGAAATAGAGAGTGCAAAAATGCAAAGTAGGCCTTATTTTAAGGACTAAAATGTAAATTTCAATCAAACGATGTCCAAAAAAAATGAAACTTGGCCACAATGGAAATTATGAGGAAATGAATGCATTGTGATTTTTTTGGAATTTTTGGATGCAATATGAATTTTTTATAGATTTCAAAATGCTAACAAAATGAATTTCAATATTTAATTTTAATAAATATTAAACCTAATTATTTTCAAGAAATACAATTATCTAAGATCTATCACAATGTGACGGATCTCAGAAAAATCCTAAACCTCGAAAATGTGGGGTTTAATGCCTATTAAAAATTAAATATTAAAATATGCAAAATAATTTTTTAGCACAAATTATGCATGCAAATGTAAATCTTTTTTGGCACAATGTTAAGAACAATTAACTCTTCAATATATGATTTTTCGGAGATTTTGAGAGCAATGGTTAATCAACTGTGAATTTCATAGCAAGAAATGGGTAAAATATGCAAATTTCCACAAAAAAATTATTTATTAATTAATCATCAATCAGAAAAACACCCACAACATGTCAATATGTAGAGAATTAGTTAACAAACATCATGCTATTTTTAGATTAATAAAATGCTGCAATCTAGAGGTCCAAAACAGGGGGAAACATAGGGGTGTAGATGCAATTATAATAAATAAAATAAGTAAAGAATTCTGCAGTGGGGAGTTTCTATGTAATTACCAATAATAGAAGGGGGCAATGCAGTAAAATGTCTAAGTGGCACGTGCCAGGCACGTGCCCTTGAAGGCGGGGGTTGATGCGCAAATTAGGGAAGCTCCAGGGGCCTGTGCGTAACTTTCCCAGCGGTCACGTGCAATGCACGTGACCTGGGGGGTGGAGTTGGCCGATGACGTCCCCCGCCCCACGTGCGACGCACGTGGCGGGGTCTCGGGTCCACCGCCCGACGGTGGCTGAGGCGAGGCGGAAGGGGATCGCTCCTGGAGGAGGTTTCTGGCGAAGACGGGGTTATAACGCCGGCGTGTATACGCGTGGAGGCGAAGTCGGTGGATTCTTCGTCGTTGGTCGTAGTTGGAGTCATGGTGGAGAAGGAGCAGAGCCCCTGGCGGTGGCGCTGGAAGTCGACGATGATGGAAGCGGCGTATCGGTGGTGGTCTCTGTTGATGTCGATGACGGAGGACCGGTGAAGTCGAGGCTTGTTAATGAAGTCGGTGGCGATTGGAGTAGTGGAGGCGGAGGTTGCCGTCGACGGTGGAAGGCGTTGGCCCTCGTCGGTGTCGAGGATGAACGGCGGCAGGGACAGAGCGAGAAAGAGAGAGAGAGAGAGAGAGAGAGAGAGAATACCTGAGGAAGGGGGCTCGACGGCGTACCGGAGCAAGGCAGCGGCTCGCGTGCGGGGCTTGCAACGAAGTTGGAAGCTTCGGATCTCGCCGATAAGGGGGCACCGGGCTGTCACTTCTGATGAGAGAACCTTTGGTCGAACGACGGATGGGTGTACGAGGCGGCGGAGGGTTGTTAAAATAGGAGAAGGGGGTGTGGTTCCTGATATGGGCGAATCGGAGATGGATTTGACGAGGAGGGTGATCGCGGGGCGACGCGAGATGTGGGGGATTGGATGTGGGATCTGAGATTCGCGGTGGGGGCGACCACCGGCGAGATTCGCGGCGAGCGGCGCAGGATCGCGGAGGGTGGCAATGCTTGATTGGGAAAGGTGGTGCGAGGTGGAAGACGACGAGCAGTGGCCGTCCGATCGGCCGAGATCAGACGGCCACCATGTTGATAAGTGGCACGCAAAGGGGTGTGAGGAGGAGGTACGTGCGGCGCCATTTTTTATTATTTTATTTATTAATTTTTTTTAAAAAAATGATTATATAAATAAGCGAAAAAAGGCTGACACGTGGCGGCATCAGGTGCTGCCACGTGTCAGCACTAGAAAATTCGGAGAATAATTCTTTTGTAAAATCGATAAAAAATAGTATATGACCTCGGATCACAAAAGTTTCTTCATAAAAATTGCTCGTCTCGACGAGATCTACAACTTCCATGAAGACATCCAAACCAAAATCGATCATTTGCACCAAGTGATATTTTTGGGGTATCCCATGTACATAGAACACCTTGATTTTAGGGTTTTGTAATTTTTATGTCATTTTTAAGATCAGATAAAAATCCGGAAAAATTACGATAAATCAAAGATAAATAAAGACACCTTAATATATTTTTTTTGGATTTTTATTAATAGGTTAAATAAGTATATAAAATAATAGGTCAAAAACCGCTAAAATACACAATATACAAAAGAGGCTCAAAACCCAACTTTCACATATGAGCTCCGATTCACTTGAACTTGGTCTTGTTTTGAATGTAATTGAATGTATATTAGTTCAAAAGTGAGTAGGATTAAATCGGATGTTGGATGAGGGAGATATGAGGGTTTTAGTCCGAAAATTCCGGAATTAGGGTTTGGGTTTTTGGTCCATTTATTTAGGTTAGTTATTTTTTTTGTATTTTTCCTTTATTCTCATTAGTGATATGTACATAGTGGAAGTGGTTTTGAGTCATTCGGAGTTAGCATGAAAGAGTTAAAAATCTAGGAAGTTAGGCTATTTACAGGTCATTTTGGCTTGGATTTTTTGGCTTCTTATTTTGTTCAGAAATTTATGCTAAAATGCAATTCTTATGAAATCATGCATGAATGCTAATTTTGCAGAATAGGTGCTAAAATGCTGTTGATTTTGAGGGTTTTGAGCTTAAGAAATGAGATTTAGAGTGATGAATACGAGATTCATCATCCCCCTATACTTAAAGCATGCTCGTCCCTGAGCATCAAGAAGAAATTCCATGAAGTAAAATGAGATTGGGTTCCATACCAAGACCATGAGCTGAAGGTGAAAATCAATCTAGACTCAACCTTTGGATTAATAGTGTGTCGGAACTTCTGTGAGACCTAGAATTTTAAAATCAACAGCCCTTAAGTTCTACACATCATTGCTTACAGTTTCGGCTCAGAAGTCATCTTAGATCAATCCTATTCCCAAAGCATACCCTATGAATATTGAATAACCGACTCTTGTGTGTGAAAGGTTTTTAGCTCTTCCCACCCAGAATGCCAGACTACAGTGCAAACCTCCTCTCCAATAACTCATCCTCGGGGAGTCAGGTATTTCCTTCTAAGGTCTGTCGCGTTGTGTTCACAATCGAATTGGGGGGAGAAGTTAGAAGAATGAGAAAAGAACTGGAGGGGTGGCCAGTGTAGTCACCTCTCCTTGTGAAGATGGCCAGTGTAGCCGAGTCTTCACCAAGATCTGCAGGTTTTCTTGAAGCTTGGACCTTTTTTTAGTTAGATATTTATTTGGTAGTTGCTTCTTTGTATTTGGAATTTTTGGTGGTTCTGCTTGGATCTTGTTATGCCCCTACGGATATAGAATCTTTTTGTTCCGTATTTTTTTGGGGTCTTAGAAAAAAAATTGTGCCCAGCCGTCCATCCCTTTTCCGAAGCTTTATTTCAACACGTACTCCAGTCCTTAGATTTCCACTCTACCAGAAAAGAAACTTACACAGTCTTCCAACATCCCGTTTGAGTTGAGCTAAGTGCATAGTGCGTGAGTACAAATTAATTCCTTATTCCAGAGTTGTACCCAGAATGAAGAGACCAAGTTAGACACTAAGAGTCAAACTCTGTGCATTGTCATGTGGAACTTAAAGAATTAAGTCACAGACCTGAAGACTATAAAATCCCATTTCTCGGTGAAGTTCCTCTGAAAATTAGGTTGATTAAGGTTAAGTTCAGACCACTCTCGATTTCGGCTAATAACTCGGTTCAGAACCCGATGACTTTTCACATATGCAAATGAATGTAATGCTGGATGAAGTGCAGGTGTGTGGAATGCAAACACACATTTTTTATGCAAAAATGAATAAGAAACCATATTTTTTTTTCAAATTTTGGGCATAGTCAGTGTTAATAGCAAATTTTTTTAATACCTACCCCGTAAATACATATAGACTTACGCACAAGTACGAGGTATGGCTAAAATATATACATAGCATATATACAGACCCCACTATATTTAGCGAGTGTTGTGTCCTCAGAGCACAAGAAGCGTAATGAAGACATAGCTCGGGCTAAAGCGTAAGAGAGTAAAATTATACAATGGTTCGCCCCCTATACTTAGACTGTGAATAGTCTAAGTATAGAAGAAGAGCGCAAGAAGAGGTGGTCAGGATATGTAAATGAGGAGAGTATATACAGATGGTTGTCGGGTCCCCCTATACTTAGGCTCTGATCAACCTAAGTATAGAAGAATGATGGATATGGAGTGATTGAGAGATAGGAGTGTGATGAGGGAAATGGTATATACAAATGGCATCGGTCCCCCCCTATACTTAGGCCTTGGCCTAAGTAGAGGAAGAAGTTGTACAAGGAGATCGATGTGGTCGGGAGGGAGGGTCGGTCTGATCTGATATATCGTCAATGTCCTTGCTCTGTGTGAAGTAGATGACCTCAACTTGCATTGTATGTTCTTTGGATGATTCTATATATGGCTTCAGTAATTGTCCATTCACTGAGAAAGGTTGTGCATCATCTTTGAGTTCTGCAATGTCCACACTTCCATTGGTATGCACATCGATGACAACATAGGGACCCGTCCATTTCGATTTCAGTTTCCCATGAAAAATCTTTAACCGAGCATTAAACAACCATACTTTCTGCCCAGGGACAAAGGTTTTATCTCGAATGTGTCTATCATGCCATTTCTTGACCTTGTCCTTATAAATCACACTGTTGTCATATGCTCGGTTTCTGATTTCAATTAGCTCATTCAGATTTAAGTCTCGAAATAATTTTCCAAGGTGACAACTCCAGTTCAACTTTTTGATCGCCCATTCAGATTTGTGAATCAGTTCTGCAGGTAGATAGCATGGCTTGCCATAGATCATCCTAAAAGGTGAAGTACCGAGTGGAGTTTTATATGCTGTCCTATAGGCCCACAGAACCTGATCCAATAGTTTTGACCAATCTTTCCTATCCGGACGAACCAACTTTTGAAGTATACTCTTCACCTCTCTATTAGAAACCTCTGCCATGCCGTTAGATTGAGGATGATATGGGTTGCCAAAGATCTCATTTCCCTATTCACAAAGTGGATACCTCCATCAGAAATCAAAACTTTTGGTATCCCGAACCTTGCAATGATATTATCCTTGATAAACTTACAGACGATTTTGCTGTCTGCGGTTCGAGTTGGAATAGACTCTACCCATCTAGACAAATAATCAACCGCTAACAAGATGTACTCAAATCCATTGCTATTGGGAAAGGGACCCATAACATCAATCCCCCATGCATCAAAAACATCACAGAAAATCATTGGTTGCATGGGCATTTCGTCTCTATAACCAACGGTCCCTCCCATCCTTTGACAAATCGGGCAAGACCATACAAATTCATTTGCATCGCGAAATAAGGTCTGCCAGTAAAATCCACATTGGAGTACCTTGTGTGCGGTTCTCTTTCCCGAATGGTGCCCTCCAGCCTCGAGAGTATGACAATGTGTGAGGACACTCTGGTATTCTTCCTGAGGAATACATCTTCTCCAGACACAATCCGCTCCTTCATAAAAAAGGAAAGGATCGTCCCAATGGTATTTTCTTGAATCCGACTTCAGTTTATCAATCATTCTCTTGGTCCAACCAAAGGGAACCTTCTTGGTGACAAGATAGTTCACGATGTTGGAATACCATGGGGTTGAATCAATAGCGCAAACAGATTCGTCTGGAAAAGTCTCCTTAATAGGTCCAGTGTCAGGATAATCATTTTTCTCAATTCGGGAAAGGTGATCAGCAACAACATTCTTTATTCCAGGTTTATCTTTGATCTCCAAATTAAATTCTTGGATTAACAAGATCCACCTCAAAAGTCGTGCCTTGGCATCTTTCTTATCCATGAGGTATCTAATCGCCGTATGATCAGTGAAGATTGTCACCTTGGAGGCCAATATGTATGATCTGAATTTTTCAAGGGCCCAAACAACCGCGAGCATTTCCTTTTCAGTCACGGTATAATTTTTCTGTGCAGGATCCAATACTTTGCTCGTAGAGTGAATCGCATAAGGGATTCCATCCCGTCTTTGTCCAAGCACAGCTCCGACAGCGAAATCCGATGCATCAGTCATGATCTTAAAGGGAAGAGACCAGTCGGGAGCTTGTAATATTGGCGATTCACATATTTTCTTTTTGAGGAGCTCGAAGGCTTCAAGACATTTGTGATTTACAATAAACTCGGTATCTTTTCCTAAGAGCTCAATCAGTGGGCGGGCGATCTTTGAAAATTCAGGGATGAACCTTCAATAAAATCCAACATGCCCTAGAAAAGACCGCACTGACTTGACGTTGGTTGGTGGCTCAAGTTTCTTGATCACATCCACCTTGGCAGGGTCGACCTCCATTCCCTTTTTGGAGATGACATACCCCAACACGATACCCTTAGTCACCATAAAGTGACTCTTCTCCCAAGAAAGTACCAAATTAACCTCCCTGCATTTCTTGAGGACCCGATCCAATTGTTCTAAACATGTGTCAAATGAATCACCATGGACCGAGAAGTCATCCATGAAGACTTCCAGGAAATCACCCACCATTTCGGCAAATACGGCAATCATGCACCGTTGAAAAGTTCCTGGGGCATTACAAAGCCCGAATGGCATGCGCTTAAATGTGTAGGTACCGAAGGGACATGTAAATGTGGTTTTTTCCTGATCTTCGGGAGCGATAGCTACTTGATTGTAGCCAGAGTACCCGTCAAGAAAACAGAAGAATGCTTTCCCTGCAAGTCTTTCCAAGATTTGATCAATAAATGGCAGTGGAAAGTAATCTTTCTTGGTTGCAGCATTCAGGCGCCTGTAATCGACACAGACACGCCACGACGTGGGTACTCGAGTCGCGATCTCTACCCCCTCCTCGTTGGTGACCATCTGGATTCCCGACTTCTTCGGGACGACATGAAGGGGGGCCACCCACTTGGAGTCAGAATTGGGATATATAAAACCTGCTTTGCACCACTTCTCGATCTCTTTCTTAACCACTTCCCGAAGATTGGGGTTTAATCTTCTCTGAAATTCACGGGAAGGCCTTGCGTTATCCTCAACATAAATTTGGTGCGAGCAGAGAGCGGAGTTGATTCCTACGAGATCCGACACCGTCCAACCGATGGCTTTTCGATTTCGCTCAAGGACTTCTAGTAGTCTGGATTCTTGTTCTAAGGTCAATGATGATCTAATGATCACATGGAATTTGTCTTTGGGTCCTTTGAGAAATGCATACTTCAATGTGGGAGGGAGAGGTTTCTGCTCTGGCAGATCTACGTCATCAATCAAATCTGGCCGAATTTTTTTTAAGTCTGGTTCAGTGATTGTTGGTGGTGGATCGTTCTGTGATATGCTAGCCACTGATCTTGAAGGAAAGTGAGTCGGATCGCAAAAGTAGTGCGGTAATTCAGCCAAAGCCGCGTCCGACTCGTCATTGATTTTTTTCGAAGAGGATGGGATGGACCAATCCGAAAGGAGTTCTGTGTCATCAAGATTGTACACATCTAGGTGTTCAGATTTGTCTGACAATAGCTCACATACTGTATGGCACATTGTTTCTTCTTCTGATGTGATGGTATCCATGTGAAGATCTGGCAGTTGGTCCCAAGGTCCGGTAGCTCTGATTAGATTACACTCGGATGTTTCGGCATCTTCAGTGGTGGATTTGGAATCGGGTCTTTGCCATTTTGTTTGTCTCATTTCCAGATCCACTTCTCCATCTAGGGAGTGGAATTTCATCATTCCAGTGCCGTAATCGAATACAGCCTTGGCAGTTCTTAAGAATGGTCTTCCTAAAATGATTTGTGACTCTTTCCAATGGTTCGAGGTTTCCATATCAAGAACAGTGAAGTCCACTTTGTATTCCGTACCCTCGACCATAATGATAACATTTTTCACTTCTCCCTTATGTCTTTTAGTATATTTGTCAGCGAATTGGAGTAAAGATAGTGATTTCTGAAGAGGTCCTAACTCCAATCGGTAATATAAGGCTAAGGGAAGAAGATTGATGGAAGAACCATTGTCGAGAAGTGTGCGTGCGAATGCGATACCGCCAATGCGACTTTCCACATAATGAGCACCCAGATCTCTTTTTTTTCTTGGTAAATGCTGGTTTCTGACGCATTTGTTAGTGGCCACTGTCAGAACATGGGTCTCCACAAACTGATTTGTTTTCTTTGTACGAGTCCGGGTGGGGGTACATTTCATTTTCAAATATTTCTGAAATGACGGATTACTGGCCACATATTGATCAAAGGGTACCTTCACTGTGACGTTCTGTTGATAGAACTTTTCCATCACTGGGTCACTCTGGATAATTTTCTTTTGTTTTCCTTTCTTGAGAGCATGGGGGAAAGGAATGGAAGCATTTGAGACAGGAGAAAGAGATCCAGAATCATAAATAAGAGCATCTTTATTGAATTTGGAGTTCTTATTACAATCATAATGTTTTGGATGATAATCATGTTGCTGAAATGGTGACAAAGGTATTTTTGCAGCAACTAGAGGTTCAAGGTCCTCTATGGTCTCCATAGATGCTTTTCCCTTATTTTGGGCTGAAATCCTCAGGCGTCCTTCGTCTTCATCCTCAGAAGCATCCTCCGGTTTATCTTCCGAGTCATGATGGTTAGCTTCCCTTGCCCGATCAGGTACGACCACGGTCCTTCCGCTCCTGAGGGACATGGCATTGATATTGTTAAACGAAAGGATCTCGTGTTCAGATGTGGAAAAATCTGAGTAATATACCTGATTATTGTATTGAGATGATTGAGATTTGTTCAAGCTATTGGGGTTAGCTTGAACTTGGGCGGGAATGGCTGTGACTGGGGCTGTCTGTTCTTCCTTCCAACGGGATAGACGATTAACATCTACCCGTAGATCGTACAGTTCATTCCGGAAGCTGCGAATTTCCTCCAGCATTTGTTTCTGGATATCAAGCGCGTCTTCTGGAGGTTTGGATGATCGAGATGCTTGATTTGGAGCTTGATATTATTGACGATGTTGTTGAGGTTTGTTCTGACGGTCGTGTGGTTGCTGCTGCCTCGAGGGCTGATTGTGTTGTGGAGCGGCATTGTAGAAGGTGGGTGGCTGTAAGTAATTTCTGACTCTATATTTCCCGGGATTGTATGCAGCCTCCATTGGTGGTTCTTCCTCTGCATTCATTCTTTCTAGTTGTTCCCTCATCAAATTTTGTTGCTGCTCAGATGCAGCTAGCCTCGCGAGAATCATTTGCATCGGATCTTCATTGGGGTCATCTTCAGGATTGTTCTTCTTTGGAGGCATTGTTTGTGAGTTCTTCTTTTCACCTTTAGATTGTGAAAAATAGAAGTCAATAGTTTGAAGAGAATTATAAGATGATGGTTCCAGGGGAAGGTGTCCCTGAAACCAAGGTGGTTCTGAGTAAGAGTGGCTCAGAGTATTTGAGACTGGAAAGTTTGTGGTAGTCAGAAAAGGGTTCGCTGAGTCCGAACAGAAATTACCACAATTTTCCATTCTTGAATTTCAAGAGATTATCAAGAGATGAATGGATGTTGATCTAAGTACTAGTGAGGTATTAAGTTTTATGCCCAGATCAAACACGATACAAAATTTTGTTTCACCAACTCATACTGTGAAGGTCGTAAGAGTTCGACCAATTATCTTGTCAATTTTAAATGGTGAAAATACAATCTTGTTATCGAGCTGAAGTTTCAGATTTGGGCTCTAGCCTTAAGTGTCGTCTCTGTTAATGTGCAGTGTGGCTTAAGATCCTATGAGCACAAGCAAAAATATAAATGCTCTGAGAGTCGTATGTGCAGGTCTATCCTAATCGCCACTCAAATCGGGCCCCACCCTCACTGGAGAGTGAAACAGGCCACGACACACCACAGAATAAAGTCAAAGGTCTTTCTACACACGCGAGCGTCCAAACAGACACCGCTGTAAATAAGCAAATAATTACAAAAATTTAGAAATTGCAGGAATTAAAACCTACACTCTACGCTCTCTCACGACTCGACTCGATCTTAAATTAATTGCGATTTTTGTAAAAGTCGGTGAAGTTGTGTCGATTTTTGAAAAAAAACCGTTCCACGTACAAAGTACCTCGCAAGAAAAATAAGAGAGAAAATGTAAGAGAGTGACTCAAAAAGATATGAAAAATAAGTGCTGAAAATAAATTGTAGGAAAAAAATGGAATTTGCAATGCGAAATTCGGGGGTCAGACTACCCGAATGCAGAAAACCGAACAAAAATTTTCAAGACAAAACACTAAGTCGTTTGCCTCCCCGGCAACGGCGCCATCTGACGTATCCGAAAATGTTGGGTTTTGAAAGTTGTTTTTATCGTGTCGTGCGTAAAAATTATGTGTCGTGCGTTGTAGGCGGCAATCGGAAATGATCAAGAAAATAACCACATAAAATATGTTCAATTTTTAATCTCATGGTTTTATGTTTATTTTACTTGGACAAGTCCCAAGGTCGATCACAAGGAGGCAAAGGAACAACCTAGAATTAAGTCTATCAAAGTTCGTGTTTCGAGGCGGTCTTTTTTTTAGAATTTTCAATGCAATAGAGGTTGCAAAAATGCAAAGTCGGCCTTATTTTAAGGACTAAAGTGTAAATTTCGACCAAACGATGTCCAAAAAAAATGAAACTTGGCCATAAAGTAAATTATGAGGAAATGAATGCACTGTAGTTTTTTAGGAATTTTTGGATGCAATATGAATTTTTTATGGATTTTTAAATGCTAACAAAATGAATTTCAATATTTAATTTTAATAAATATTAAACAAAATTATTTTCAAGAAATAAAATTATCTAAGATCTATCACAACGTGACGGATCCCAGAAAAATCCTAAACCTCGAAAATGTGGGGTTTAATGCCTATTAAAAATTAAATATTAAAATATGCAAAATGATTTTTATAGGACAAATTATGCATGCAAATGTAAATCTTTTTTGGCACGATGTTAAGAACAATTAACTCTTCAATATGTGATTTTTCGAAGATTTTAAGAGCAATGGTTAATCAACTACGAATTTCAGAGCAAGAAATGGGTAAAATATGCAAATTTCCACAAAAAAATTATTTATTAATTAACCATCAATCAGAAAAATACTCACAACATGTCAAATTGTAGAGAATTAGTTAACAAACATCATGCTATTTTTAGATTAATAAAATGCTGCAATCTAGAGGTCCAAAACAGGGGGGGAACATAGGGGTGTAGATGCAATTATAATAAATAAAAAAGGTAAAGAAATCTGCAGTGGGGGGTTTCTATGTAATTACCAATAATAGAAGGGGGCAATGCTGCAAAATGTCCAAGTGGCACGTGCCAGGCACGTGCCCTTAAAGGCGGGGGTTGAGGCGCGAATTAGGGAAGCTCCAGGGGCCTGTGCGCAACTTTCCGAGCGGTCACGTGCAATGCACGTGACTTGGGGGTGGAGTTGGCCGATGACGTCCCCCGCCCCACGTGCGACGCACGTGGCGGGGTCTCGTGTCCACCGCCCGGTGGTGGCTGAGGCGAGGCGGAAGGGGATAGCTCCTGATGGAGGTTTCTTGCAAAGACGGGGTTATAACGCCGGCATGTATACGCATGGAGGCGAAGTCGGTGGATTCTTCATCGTTGGTCGTAGTTGGAGTCGTGGTGGAGAAGGAGCAGAGCCCCTGGCGGTGGCGCTGGAAGTCAACGATGATGTTAGCGGCGTGTCGGTGGTGGTCTCTGTTGATGTCGATGACGGAGGACCGGTGAAGTCGAGGCCTGTCGATGAAGTCGGTGGCGATTGGAGCAGCGGAGGCGGAGGTTGCCGTCGACGGTGGAAGGCGTTGGCCCTCGTCGGAGTCGGGGATGAACGACGGCAGGGACAGAGCGAGAAAGAGAGAGAGAGAGAGAGAGAGAGAGAGAAAATACCTGAGGAAGGGGGCTCGACGGCGTACCGGAGCAAGGCAGCGGCTCGCGTGCGGGGCTTGCAACGAAGTTGGAAGCTTCGGATCTCGCCGATAAGGGGGCACCGGGCTGTCACTTCCGATGAGAGAACCTTTGGGCGAACGACGGATGGGTGTACGAGGCGGCGGAGGGTTGTTTAAATAGGAGAATGGGGTTTGGTTCCTGATATGGGCGAATCGGAGATGGATTTGACGTGGAGGGTGATCGCGGGGCGGCGCGAGATGTGGGGGATTGGATGTGGGATCTGAGATTCGCGGCGGGGGCGACCACCGACGAGATTCGCGGCGAGCGGCGCGGGATCGCGGAGGGTGGCGGTGCTTGATTGGGAAAGGTGGTGCGAGGTGGAAGATGACGAGCAGTGGCCGTCCGATCGGCCGAGATCGGACGGCCACGATGTTGACAAGTGGCACGCAAAGGGGTGTGAGGAGGAGGTACGTGCGGAGCACGTGCCTGGGGAGGCACGTGCGACGCACGTGCCATTTTTGATTATTTTATTTTTTTATTTATTTTTTATTATTTAAAAAAATGATTATATAAATATGCGAAAAAAGGCTGACACGTGGCGGCATCAGTTGCTGCCACGTGTCAGCACCAGAAAATTCGGAGAATAATTCTTTTGTAAAATCGATAAAAAATAGTATATGACCTTGGATCACAAAAGTTTTTTCACAAAAATTGCTCGTCTCGACGAGATCTACAACTTCCATGAAGAGATCAAAACCAAAATCGATCATTTGCACCAAGTGATATTTTTGGGGTATCCCATATACATAGAACACCTTGATTTTGGGGTTTTGTAATTTTTATGTCATTTTTAAGATCAGATAAAAATCCAGAAAAATTACGGTAAAATCAAAGATAAATAAAGACACCTTAATCTAATTTTTTTGGATTTTTATTAATAGGTTAAATAAGTATATAAAATAATAGGTCAAAAACTGTTAAAATACACAATATACAAAAGAGGCCCAAAACCCAACTTTCACTTGAACTTGGTCTTGTTTTGAAGGTAATTGAATGTATATTAGTTCAAAAGTGAGTAGGATTAAATCGAATATTGGATGAGGGAGATATGAGGGTTTTAGTCCGAAAATCCTGAAATTAGGGTTTGGGTTTTTGGTCCATTTATTAGGTTAGTTATTTTTTTTGTATTTTTCCTTTATTCTTGTTAGTGATATGTACATAGTGGAAGTGGTTTTGAGTCATTCGGAGTTAGCATGAAAGAGTTAAAAATCTAGGAAGTTAGGCTATTTACAGGTCATTTTGGCTTGGATTTTTTGGCTTCGTATCTTGTTCAGAAATTTATGCTAAAATGCAATTCTTATGAAATCATGCATGAATGCTAATTATGCAGAATAGTGCTAAAATACTGTTGATTTTGAGGGTTTTGAGCTTAAGAAATGAGATTTAGAGTGATGAATACGAGATTCATCAATGTCATGGTGCGGGCATCTGTCGTTAAGCTCTCTAAACCTCTCCCATGCCTTGTGGAACTGCTCATTAGGGAGCATGGAGAAGTTGTTGATTAGGGCCCTCGCTGCATTGGTCCGCCCGAGTGGATAATACTTGTTCAAGTACTCGGTGCGGAGCTTCTCCCAGGTAGTCACAAATCTCCCCAAATGCTTCAGCCAGTTGGCTGCTTGATGAATACCCATTCATCACTCTTTATTCGTATATTTTAGCTACAAAAACCTTTGCAAATGCATGTATATGTCTGTAAATACAAATAATTACCAAAAGCATGCATTGTGTAAAAAGTTATAATTAGCATGTTTTTGTGCAAAAATAAAATAATAAAGAATAAAAAGAAAAAGAGGGGAATATTTAGAATAAATATTGAGCAACCTAATCCCAAGGGAGGGCTCAGCATGGCCCTGACCGCATAAAAGCCAAAGTAGAGAGAGATAGGGGCTCATGTGTGTAAACATCCTTGTAAATACAATAAAAATATTTTCCTCCAAAAATAGGATAAAATGAGCTTGTGTATATATTTGTAAATATTTGTAAATATAAAATCCAAATAAACATAGAAAAAAATGAAAAAGAAAATAAAGACATTTACCTTGTACATATTCACCATACACTCTTATAGTTATTTTACCCTATAAATAAATAAAGTTAATTCTACAAAAACTTGTATATATTCTATCCTTTATGGTGTAAATAAATAAAATAAAAACCATTAAAAACAAAAACAAAATAAAAAGAACAAAATTAAAAACCAAAAATAACATTGTACCTATACCATGTACATATATGTATATAGCCATTTAATTAACCCTTGTACATAAATAATAAAAATAAAATAAAAATACCTTTTTATTCCTAATTTTATGCTATAAATATATAAAATATAAAATAGGGATAAAAATGTACAAAAATAACTAATTAAAAATCAAAAATCAACATTGTATAAATACCAATGTATAGTACTATAACGTACATACCTTATTTTTATTTGGAAAAATTAATTAAAAATCACCAAAAAAATAGAAAAAAATTAAAACGAATATTTTTCATGTTTTAAGTTTTTAATAATTCGGACATTTGCTATTTTTAAGTTAATTTCCAAATCATTTACACGTGGCCTGTCCCCATTGGTCCACGGGGACGTTGACCCCCCGGTCAACTCTCCCCCCCCCCCCAGGCCCACCGAGCCCCGGATCTGAGCCCACGACCCGACTTCTCGGATTTTTCCCGACTCGATATGATCACCTCACACCTAAACCCAGGGTCCTATTTGTTCTTTCCAGATCCGACACCCTCGCCGGGATGCCCGCCTCAGGGTCCGCGCTCTGAGCTGCCCTACCCGATCGACTTTAGCCGGACCCCTTGGCTGTATAAATGCCGAGCTCCGCCTCCATTTTCCGGATCTTTGGCTCCCCACCTTACCATCCCAGGACCTCCACTGCCATCCTCGAGGTGACAGCTCGCCATTGGTTGTGTCGCAGAGAGGAGAGGGTGCCCGGACCACTGATCCAGCATCTTAGCGCCGCCGTGCTCCGCTTGAAGGTAGAGCTCGAGCCTCGGGCCTCGACGACCTGCGAGGCGACGACCAAGAGCTTCCAGAGCTCACGCCCAATCGAACCATCCCCCCAGGTAGCCTTAGTTACCTTTCCTTTTCTTTAATTTCGCATTACGCCCAAATCTCGCCGTCACCGTTCATCTTCGATTCCGACCATCTCCACCTTCGTCTCGATCATCGGACCACCCCATCACGTTCGCCTTCTTCCCGCGCACGTTCTCCGCTTATTCACTCAACCCAGCTCGCACAGGAGATGGGGTTTCGAGCTCCTCCGCCGTCGCATCGTCGGAGCTCGACCACTGCGCCGCACCGACCACCGTCACCCCCTCTTACAGGGTCGATGCAACTTGCCCTCGATCTGCGAGTCTGTTGCGCACCTTTGCAGGTTCCCAGGAGCTCATCTGAGGGCTCCAACTCGTAGCAGCAGCGACTCGACCTCCGCCGACGTCGTCGGAGCTCCCCAGAGCTCCTCACCGTCATCGGAGGGTGGCATTCGACGCGGAAGGCCTCCACGCATCTTCTCCGACCATCTGTGGCCTTCGAGGAGGACTCCAGCGCCAGCACGAGCCCGGTGAAGTTCGCCAGAGCCCAGTTCGTCAAGGACTCTCCCCTGCCGTCCGATTCACCTCCAGCTCCAGTTCGCATCTCAGCCATCCATTTGAGGAGCAGTTCTGACCGTCCGATCATCTGGGAGGCTCGATCGTGACCATCGATTGTCGAGGGTTAGCCCCAACGCATCTGAGCCGATGGATAACCCCGTAGCGCTAATCCGACGGTCGACTTAATAAAGGGTAAATATCATCTTAGGCCCTTCGTTTCTTAGCTGTTCATCTGTAGTCCTGTAAATATTTTAGACCTTTTACTTGTGCTTGGTAAATTGCATAGTGGACCCTGTCATATTTGGTATTTGCTTTTATACACCTGCCCGACACGTGTTTATTTGGGTTATTTGCATGTATGGACTCATAGTTTCAGGGTGTTAATGAATGAGCGTAACTTTTAATTAATTGCATATATGCCCCTGTGCGTGGTTTTTTAGAACGTGTTCAAATTCGTGGGTATTTTACACTGAGGCCCCTGGACTTTTAATACATGTTATTAAATAGTCCAGGAACCTTAGTTTCTTTGCAATTAGGTCCCTGAGTGCCCAAGTCACGTGCCTCGCGCATGTTTTCTTAGAAAATTTGCACCGGACCCCCTGGAACTTCTTGTATTTGCGTACAGGTCCTGTGCACTATACCTTGGTTTTGAATTTTAATAAAATATCAAACCAACTTCAAATGTGATGAAAATTGGACACATGGCTCCTGCCATAGTGTAAAATTTTCTCCAATTTTTGGAGACATTTTTTTATTTTATTTACTATTTTAAAAAATCAAAAACACGCATTTTCTTTACTGTCTAAGTTTTAAAATCACAAAAAATATTAAAACACCTCTAAAAATTACAAAAAATTAGACAGTATTGGTTTTACCTTGTTTTATTTTCTGACCAATTTTGGTCATTTTTGGATATATAAAACCCTTAAAAATTATAAAACACTAAAAACCCTATAAAAATTCTAATAATTAATTTAAAAATTCAGAAACAATAATTCTAGTGCCTAAATTTTCCTTATGCTTTCTAGTTTTTAGGAAAATTACCTTCAGACCTTGATAGCCCTCTATCTATTTTATATTGGCCCTCCAAGTCTGACTGGACAACACCTTCATATTTCTGCCTTGTTCGATTTTTAGAAAATTCAATAAAAATCAGAAAATTATCAAAAATTACCCAAAAACAGTAAAAAATATAAAAAACACTGCTCGGTCAACAAGGGAGAAAGGAAAGGCAATCATCCGAATGATATCCTCGTCCACCTGCCGATCGTGGACGATGCTGCAGATCATCTCAAACTCCTGGAGATGAAGATGGGGCTCCTCAGTGGTGAGTCCGTGGAAGCGGGGTAGTAGCTGAATTGTCTGTGGGGGGAACTTGAAGTCCCCCACGATCGCTGGAAGTACGATCCACCGGTGCATAATTATCGATCTGGGGTTGTGCAACTCCCGCATCGGTCTCACCTGATCTGCTGTTACCAGCTGGACTGGCTCCTCAGGGTGATCTGGGTCTCCTGCTCCTGCGGCTCTCGGCTGATCTTGCTCTGTCCTCAGCCTCTCCATCTCTCTCCTCATCTCTACCATGAAAGCTCCATGATCCAGTATCTATCGTTGCATAGTCTCGAGGGAAGCTAACATGGTGATGTTGATCGCGCCCTGGTCCAACACATATGTCGTCGTCTCTGGTCTCTGACCCTCGGTGTGATCCTCATCGCTGGCCATTGTCTCTACAAAGGCAAAAGACCCAAACTCAGGTGTCGATAAATCAGCTGACTGTTGCTCTCTCTGATCTGGCACTGGCATCTCAGGACTAGTAGAAGGGTGGTCAAGGGGGAACAGGGAGAAATCAAACTCGGGTTTGGAGAGCGGGTCTCGGCTCTCACGATCCAACCTAGATGAATGGGCCGGAGAGCTGAAAAGCAGTGCAGCCAAAGGCTGCCTAAGGGACCTCCTGTCCATCATTTTGATCTGGCGAGTCAGGCGGATGAGATCTGAAAAATACTCAAGATGAGCAAACAAACCCCAGGTTCACCTATACAACGCGGAACTGAAGACCGTAAAGGTTCGATCAATTATCTTGTCAATTTTATTTATGTGATCAAGTCAGTCTATCAGAGCGATTGCGCGAGCTGATGGGAATCCAATCCTCCCAAAAGAATGTCCCGTATAAAAGGCCGGTAGTCTGATCAGAGATCGGATATGGCTCTAGCCTAGTGTGCGGGTCGCTCTCTCGCTCATCCAAACCAGACAAGGAGGGGGTTGCTCTCCCCAAGATAAATTTTTAGATGAAGTGTCTTTTAGGGTCAAGTGCGTTTAGCAGTCCCAATTTTATAATTTTTCTTTTTAAATGTTTTTCAATGCAAGTAACGCCTAACGAATTTTTCGGTTCTCCTGTTTATTTAAGTCCGAAAACAGGGGGAGAAGACGAAAAATCCGATGCGCGATGAAATCAATGATGCATGCAGAGTAAGAGATGCATACCTGACTCCAGCAATCTACATACAAAGTGATCTACACATAAATGTAAAGACAGAAAATAAACTACCTATATGATGCACGAGAAACCGTCCCTAGACAAAGCAATTTCTACACATGAAGCACAGTAGCCGGGTACTCAAACCTAAGTCCGGAGTCCTATCTTGGGAGCCACTCGGTGTCCGCCACATCATATCCTGCACGCGCTGTATGTGACTCCTCAAGGAAAGTGGACTAGAGTCTAAGTAATCTGACATTTTCTTGTGAATTAATTAATTAGGTCCAATTATGATCTAATAGGAACATGCAAATAATTAGGGATTGGATCCTAATCAATTACATCACAATCAAGATAAAATCCTGAGCTAAGGCCAAAACTGCGTAAATAAGATAAGAAGTTATAATAAAATGCAAGAAAACTAAAAACCGATGAAAACGCGGTGAGGTCCCCCGAGCACACCGGTGCTCGGCAAAACAGACTCTAGTACCACCAAAGTCCAAGTCTGAGTCCAAGTCCATGTATTATTACAATAAAAGTCTGCAGAAATATAAACTACACTACGGCTACGGTTATCTACGCTAAGCTACGGTTATTTACACAGCTCTTCGCGTAGCTCCCGCACTCATGCTCAGCTCCTCGCACTCTCCTGCAGCTCTATGCAGAAAAGAGCTGCCTCCGATTCCCGCAGTTGTGCCGGCTTCCGAAAAAGATGCCTCGATCCTCGGGCCCTCGCAAGAAAACAAGACAGAAATGTGTCAGATCAGATTATTATAAAAATATGCAAATTAATCAGAAGAAATATTTATATACAGTTATGAACAAAAAGTCGTGAAAGAGAAAACCGCGAAAATAAAAAATGACTACTAAGTCGTGCTCCCCGACAACGGTGCCATTCTGATGAGCCGAGAAATCCCCCACAATCTGAGTGAAGGTAAAATCAATCAATGGTCATTGCGACCCGGATCTCAGAGATCAGACTCAACAAGAAAAATTAGACCACCAAAATCAAAGTAATCAGTCAAAAACCGAATAGCGGAGTCGCTATTTATTTAACCTGGTATAGCGACCAGGGTCGGACATAAGGAGTACGGGTTGGCCAAAGAGGCCTACGATGTAGTCAAAAAAGTAAATTAAATGAAGAAAATGTTTTGGTGGATTTTATATTTTTTTGTAATTTTTTAATTATGAACAAAATACAAAAAGAAGGCAAAAAGAACACAATCAACAATTTATTCACCACACAAAGACAAACCAGAAAATTAAAATAAAATTATTTTTGTATTTTATATTTTTTCCATGTTTTTGGTAATTTTTCAGAATTGTATGATTTTTACTTGATTTTCTAAAAATATAAAAAGACAAAAACAAGGAACTAATGTGCAGCCAAATTTGAAAGGCTATTTAAAAATAGGTAAGTAGCCTATAAAAAACTGGACACAACAACTTTATATGAAACTACAAATAATAACTATGCTATAGGAAAAGAAATTGCAATTTTTAATATTTTTAGAATTTTTAATCATTTTTATAAGGTTTTTCTTGATATATTTTAAGAATTTTTAATATTTTTAGAATTTTTAATCATTTTAATACTTGATTTATAGGTTTTCAATTTTTAGGGGTTTAGTAAATCCAAGTTGAGTGAAATTTGGACTGACACAAGAAAATACTAAAACAAATAGTATCTGATTTTTTTGGAAAATCTGAAGGGTTTTTAATATTTTTAGTTGATTTTATATTCCAAACAGTAGCAAAAAGAGGTATTTTTGATTTTTTTAAAAATAGCAAACAGTAATAAAAATGTCCCAAAAAATAGTGACATTTTTATACAGTGGCAGGAGTCACATGTCCAAATTTCACGAATTTTGGAGTTTATTTGATATTTTATTCAACCAATAGAAGGCAGACAACACATAAGGACTAAAGTGCAATTACTAAAAACCTTTCAGCCAAATAATAAAATGCACTAGAAATCTGGGGCCAAAGTTGCAAAAAACCCAGATAGGCATGTGGATAACACGTGATTCACACATAGAAGGGTATAACTATCATTCCGATTAATAAAAGTGTAAACAATAACAGCATAAATACTAGGATAAAACATCCAAATGTTCCATGAGTCACGTGTCGATGCACGCGTACCACAAACACAGGGACTAATTCGTAAATACTAAAAACACAGGGGTCCAAAGTGAAAAGTTACCCAAAATAAAAACAACTACTCTAAGTATTTACAGGAATAAACTATAAATGCAAAAGATAGAGGGGCCTAAGTGATATTACCCCTTTATTAAGATTCGATGGCGGCAAGGCGTCCACGTGTGATCTGACGGCTGTGGATAGTGGATGCCCCTTCGGCGATGAACATCTTGGATCCGATCCTCAGATGGATCGTATGGCTATGGGCCTCCCTCTTACGATTGGTTGCGACCTAATCTGGCACAAGGGGGCTCGATCGACGGCTCTGGAGGATCCTGGAAGAACAAGTCGTCGGCGAGTTTCGTCGGCCCAATGTGCGCGCGAAGGACCTCCTCCGGTGCTGCGGAGGTGGGTGAATCAAAGAGGAAGATCGTTTGCAGCGATAGGTGTGCTCAGATGGGGACGAGAGGACATGGAGGGTCCCCGATGACCAAGAATGGCTGGAGCTGTTGTGCTTCAATATGAGGACCCCCAGATGAGGTCCTTAGATCTGCAAACCTGAACAGAAAGAATGTTGGGTCGAGTGAGAAGTGCCTCGACTTGGTTATGGGTGGAATAGGTGGTAGGGTGCATCGGAGCGTGGTCCTCCGTCGAGCGACGGCGAAGGAGGACCCAAGTCCTGGTTCCGGGGCGAACCAGGATGATCGGAGGGGCGTAAAACATGCAAAGGAGTCTAATGGAGGTGGTACGATGGTTGGATAGGAGAAGGAACAATCGGATGATCGTGAATCGGTCGGCGAAGGCCGGCGGTGCTAGACCTAAGAATCGAAATCAAAGCTAGTCTACGGGCTATCAAGGTTACCTGATGATCGGAATTGTCTGGGTTGGAGGTGGGTAACCTCCTGGGATCCTCAACTCAATGTAGCGACGTCTCTAGAGGCTCGAGCTCACCGATGGCAGAGCGCGGCGGCGATGACCACCGAACCTGGGGCTAGGGTGCCTCTATCCTCACTGCAACATCTCCAAGGGCTTGCTGTCACTCAAGGCAAGAAGGTGGAGGTCCTAGGAGTCGAAGACGGTGGCCGAAGGTGCGTGAATATGCGGCGGGAGGCGAAGCAATATAGTAGTGCAGCTCCAGGAAGACGGGAGTCGGGCGTGCAATCCGATGCACGGACCCCTAGAGAGAAAAGCGAGCGTGAATCACGGATCAAGGGGCTGTAATCTGAGCTCGGGGTTCGAGGAAATGGATGGCGAATCGCATTAGGAAAATTCCGTGAAGTCGGGTCGAAAATGCGGTCCGAATCCAAAGTGGTCCAAGGAGGGGAGTTGACCGAGGGTCAACATCCCCCGTCGACCAATGAGAATTCAGCAATTATTAAATATTTGTAAATTAAATAAAAAATAGTAAATGAACATGAAAAATGTTTATTTATTTTTAAAGTATTTTTTGTGATTGTATTTATTTTTTTGAAAAAAAATTATGTATATACATTATATTATATTATATACAGGTATATGTGCCTATGTATTTTTTATTTTTATTTTTAATTATTTTATTTATGTATAATAATCCCAATTTTATATTTTATTTATTTACACCATAAAATTTGTGATATATAATAATTTTTATTTGATTTTTATTAATTATTTACAAGGGTAAAATAAATAGTTCTCTTACTCTTATATACATGGTATATGTACACTGAGGAGAGAGAAATTATTTATTTTTGTTTTTTAATTTTTCTCATTTTTATTTTGTTTTTATAAATAAATACAAATTATGAGAAACACATAAATATTTTTATTTTACAAAAATAAAATATATACACTAAGAGGGAGTATATGTACATAGATGACTGGCCCTATCTCTCTCTACTTGTTTTATTTTGCGGTCAGGCCAATGATTGGCCTTCCCTTGGGTTCGGGTCACTCAATATTTATTCTAAATATTTCCCTCTTTTTTTCTTTATTTCTTTATTTCTGCACAAAAACATGTTAATTATGGCTATTTACATGAAGTATGCATTTTGACAATTTATTATATTTACAAATAATCACATGGTGTTTTGCAAAGATTTTTAGCTAAAATAAAGGAATAAAGAGTGATGAGTGGGGATTCATCAGCCACGTGGCACCCCGCTATCTTCTCTCTCCTACTGCCCACTTCTATCACATGCTCGGTACATGACTCACCTCTGTGTCTTCTCTCCTCCTCATGTCACGTGCCTAGCACGTGACCCCTTCCCCTTCCTGCAACGCCTACACACGATCACCCTCACCTTCGGACGTTGCGTCGCTGCTACTCTCGTAACCGTCGTCCACCGCTACTCATGTAACCGTCACTCTTGCGCCCGTCCATCCGCTACCACATTACCCTATAAAGCTTCCTCCATCTCCGTTCGACAAGGCCATCCTCCATCACAAGTATGGAGGACAGCACTGCCACCTCCTCAAGGTGACAATGTCAAGATGGTCGAATCCTCCTGCGATGAGATACGAGGCTTGACAGCCTCGTCGCAGCCTCCCCTGTCGAGGTCTGCTCCTACTCCGATGGAGCGATCATTGAGAACTGTCTCCTTCCCTGGTACGCGCTCCACCACATTTCCCATTTCTCCTCCTCCACTACTCGTATCTCCTATGCACACTTCTCCATCAATCCATATTCACTTTCATCTTCCGCCACCACCCCTATCTCTATTCTAGGTGGGTGGATGCTATCCCTGCTCGAGTAGCAGACATCAAGACTGTATGTATATTTTTGAAAGATCATATTATTTTGAGGTTTAGGATCTTGAAGGTATTAATATCTAATGGGGTAGTCACTTTGTCAACTGGGATGTGAAGAAGTTTACTAAGGAATACAACATATAGTCCTTACCATCCACAATCCAGTGGCTTGGTCGAGGTGTCAAACATGGAGTTTAAAGGAATTTTACAGAAGCTAGTCCACCTTGATAGGAAGAACTGATCCCAAATCTTGGACCAAGTTCTATGTGACTAACGGATGGCTTACGAGACCCCATTGGGAGCCTCCCCGTTTCGAATGGTATATGAAAATCCATGTCATTTTCCCACATAACTCGTACATAAATTAGAATGGACAATTAAAAAGATAAATTAGAACAGTCACCAAGGAATGAAGAATAAAGATATGGTTTTGAATGAACTATCCAAAATACGAAATCATGCATACGAAAATGGCACTATGTACAAGGATAAAGTCAAGAAATGTTATGACAAGAACATCTGAACAAAGACCTTTGTCCCAGGGCAGAAAGTATGGTTGTTTAATGCAAGATTGAAAATTTTCCAAGGTAAATTGAAATCCAAATGGATGTGACCCTTCATCATGAGAGAGGTCCACAATAACGGAAGTTTTGAGATCTCAGAGACTGCATACATCACATAAATTTCTATAGTCGGTCAGCTGCTTAACCATTTTGTCGAATCAAGCGAGCAGTTAGTACAAGTATAGTAGATCTCCTTCACTCAGGGCATTGTATTAGACGAAAGACTCAAGCGGTCTGGATGAAACATTTCTTCCATAATACTTCCATCACTCTTATATATATCCATCACTCTGTTCATCTCCTCGGTCCCCCACCTATGCTTACTTCTCATACTTATACTGACCTATGCTTAAGTATAGGGGGACTTGTACCATTTTTTATACATCACTTCTATTGTTTTTAACTCATCTATACTTAGTAGGAACTATGTCTCCATTTCACTTTGTGCCATGAGGACATAGCACAAGCTAAGTATAGGGGGTGTGTTTGTATATATTCTACTTACTTTATCCATAGCTCGTACTTTAATTGTTTTCATCTAACATCGAGGATGGGTACAAGTAGTGTATATTATGTATATAATACTAAATTCTATAAATAATACTTATTTTCCAAAAAAGGGGAAAAAGGAAAAAACAAAAATCTTATGTATATAAAAAAATTCACTCATGGTCTTGCATTTCATCAAGCATCTCATGCATTACTTGGTTGGTATTTTCCTAACACATTCACCATCACTCAAGGATTGAGGATTTGAAGACACTAGATTTTTGAGATCTTAAAAGATTGAGTTAACTAGCCTTAGTCATTAGTGTTTTTGAACTTAATAATCCATTGAAAGATTTGAGAGCTATATTTCACTCTTCATATCTACTTCTAAATAAGATGACCAGCACATCAGTTTTACAATTGCATGATTGATGAGATGAGTTATCACTTGAGGAACTGGGACCCCCTATATTTAAACTATGCTCGTCCACGAGCATCTCAAGAATGAATGAAATGGACTAACCCCCTTGTGCATGTGCGTACAGGATCTGATCCGTTCAAGAACTCCCAATTTTAGAGATCTGAAATTTCAGAGCTCATCCCAGCCTTAAGCAAGAGGTATCCAATTTCTCTAATTTTTCCAAACTCTCTCCTGTATATATATAAGATAATGATATGACATTAAGTGTTGACCACGATCACGAGAGTAGAGTGACAATGTCATACAAGATCCTAATCCAAGAAATTATCCTAAGGACCCAATCCTCAACTCTATGTAATAAACCATTTCTTGCATCCAATCCACCGTCTCTTTAGTTGTAAGACTTAAAAGTGTAGATGGCAGGCCAGTTAATGGAGGGTTTTAGGATTGTGTTATTTATTCTCCCCCTCTCATTGGAACAAGGATTCTCTTGAGTGCCTTAGTAACGCAACGCATATTTTTGGTGTTGATCATTGCATCCGTCAAGAGAAGTTGGAGTTGTATGAACTTGTTTTTCTAGCAATAAATCGAGGAGTGTCTTTTTTTAGTACCTATTATACCTTCTACACCCAGACTTGTAGCATCTTACGATGCAGAGCCCCTTTTTAGTGCAAGCTCGACTCCTGGTCCTAATAGAGGTGGTCCAAGTGCACACTTGAAAATGGATGGGAGCGCTCACCTTTAGTGGAAACTCTTTGATAGTTGACTTTGTGGAATGAGAGCTTTTCTTTCAACATTGATGTTTCTTTGTATTATTTTTGGCTAGCTCCACTGCTTTTACCAAAAGTTGGCACACATTGATAGGCATTTTTATTTTATCACACCTTGGCACTTAGGAAAATGTCAAGAGATTAGTACAAGAACCAAGTTCTCATACTGGCTAAGAATGCTGACACTCAGGTTTAATGAAGCCTTCAATGATTTTATCCCATCCTCGAGCATCATTAAATCAAGTCCAGACTTGAATCCCTCATCTTAGTCACTCAAGTGAAATTCCAACTCATCTCATCATGACCATAGTCATGCTTGTGAAGAGTTGATCGTATTCTTGAGGTAGAAGACTAAGCATGCAATATAGTGTTGAATCAAAAATCCTGCAAAATCTGGTTAAGGATAAAATCAATCAAGGGTCGTTGCGACCCGGATCTCACAGATCGAACTCAACAAGAAAATTAGACCACCAAATAAAAGTAATCAGAAATGAAATCTGAATAGCGATCTCGCTATTTATTTAACCAGGTATAGCGACCAGGGTCGAACTCAAGGAGCACGGATTGGCTCAAAAGAGCCTACGAAGTAGTCAAAAAGAATAAAAAGATAAAATGTATTTTTGGCGGATTTTATGTATTTTTAGATTTTTTGTATTTTTAATTCTAAAGAAAATCTAAGAAAAGGCTAAAGAGGACACATTCAACAATTTATTCAATACATCAAAACAACTCAAAAAAATCAAATAAAATTATTTTTGTATTTTTTATATTTTAAATGTTTTTGATAATTTTTTAGGAATTTTATAATTTTTGGTTGATTTTATAAAAATAGAAAAAGGCAAAAACAGTGAAGTAATGTGTAGTCAGATTTGAAAGGCTAATTAAAAAAAATAATTAACCAATAAAATTCTGAAGGCAATTTTTATGAAAAGGAGGGATATAAACTAAACTACAGAAACCAAAATTACATTTTTTTATTTTTATAGAATTTTTAAACATTTTTATAAGGTTTTTGGTGTTTTGTATTTTTTATGGGTTTTATAAATTCAAATTCTACAAAAATTGGATAGAAGCAAGAAAATACTAAAACAAACAAATCCCTATTTTTTTGGAATTTTGAGAGGGGTTTTTATATTTTTAATTGATTTTATAAAGCAAACAGTAACAAAAATACGTATTTTTAAAATTTGAAAAATACCAAATAGCAACAAAAATGTCCCAAAAATTTATGAAATTCTTACACAGTGGCAGAAGCCACGTATCCAAATTTCACTTGATTTGGAGTTGATTTGCTAATTTATTCAACCAATATAAAAGCCACAACGTGTATGGACCTATTTGCAAAGAAACAAAGTTCTAAGGGCTAAAATGCAACACGTGCAGAAAGTCTAGGGGGCGCAATGTAAATTTCACATCAAATCCAGCACATGTTCTAATTATGCATGCACAGGGGCATAAATGGAAATATTGAAAACAAAACTTCAAATCATAACATTTAATAACCCAAGCCCATACATGCAATTATCACAAAGAAATCACGTGTCGAAGCACGTACACCACAATCGGAGGGACTAGAATGCAATATCTTAAAACTCTAGGGTCTAAGGTGCAAATTATCTAATATTAAAAACAACTACATAAAATATTTACAGGACCAAAATGTAAATGCAAAAGTAGAAGAGCCTAAGTGAAATATACCCTTTTATTAAGATCTGACGGCTACAAGGAGTTGTCTTCAGATCCGACGGCTGAGACACGTGGTACTCCTTCAGCGATGGACGCTCCAGATGAGGTCCTCAGACGATCAGATGGCTGCTAGCCCCTCGCGAACGGATGGACGAGATCTGATCTGGAGCAAGGGGCTCGATCGAACGACTCCGGAGGGTCCTCAAAGAAATGCTCGCCGGCGAGGTTAGTAGGGCTAGCGTGTGCGCTATGGAGGTCCTCTAGGGCTGCTAGAATGTGGAAATGGAAGCCGGAGGTGGTCCGCAGCTGGTGGACTGCTCGGATGGGGCCGGTAGCGTCAGAGGAGCACCAGCGACGGAGATGAACTGGAGCAGCTATTCCTGGATAGTCGAGCCTCCAGATGAGGCTCTTAAGCCATAGTACCTGCACAGGAAATCAGAGGAGTCGAGGGCAAATTGCCTAGACCCATTAGCGGGTGAAGGAGGTGATCGGATGAGGCGGAGCGGGGGTCTCCGGCGAGGCGACGGCGGAGAAGACTAAGTCTTGGTTCCGGAGCGAACCAAGATGATCGAAGGGGCGTAGAAGGTGCGGAGAGGTCTCGTGAAGGTGATGGTGTAGTCGAAAGGGGGAATGGTCGATCGGAGTGGGGTGAATCGACCGGCGGAGGCTGGCGGCACAAAACCTAAGATTTAGAAATTGAACGAACCTACAGGGTATCGAGTCTACCTGATGAGTGCAAACGTCTGTGCTGGAGGTGGGTAACCTCTTGAGATTCTCGTCTCAATGGAGCGACACCTCCAGAGGCTCGAGCTTGCCGATGGCGGAGCACGGAGGCGAAGACCACTGGACCTAGGGCTAGAACGCTTCTTTCCTCGCTGCAACACCTCCCAACGCTTGCTGTCACTCAAGGCAAGAAGGTGGAGGTCCTGGGAGTCGAAGACGGTGGCCGAAGGTGACGTGAAATGGTGGGCGGAGGCGACGCTATATAGTGTAGGGGTCCGAGAAGATGGGAGTCGGGCACACGATTCGAGGCTCGGACCCCTAAGAAGATTCCCGGGCATGAATCTCGGATGTGAGAGCCGCAAATGGAGCATGGGGTTTGGGTGAGAGGTGTTCGGATCAGTCCAGGATAATTGGGCAAAGTCGGGCACTCGAACAAGATCCGAGAAGAAGAGGTCCACAGGGGAGAGTTGACCGGGGGTCAACATCCCCTGTGGACCGATGAGAATTCAACTTTTATTAAATATTTGTAAAATAAATAAAAAATATCAGATGATTTTATTTCAAAATATTTTCAACATGAAAAATGTTTATTTATTTTCAAAGTATTTTTTAGTAATATTTATTTATTTTTTTTTAAAATAAATTATGTATTTACATTATATTATTATTATATACATGTATAAATACCTATGTATTTTTGAATTTTAATTTTATTATTTTAATTTATGTACAATTGTTCCAATTTTATATTTTATTTATTTACACCATAAAATATGTAATATAAAATGATTTTTATTGGATTTTTATTAATTATTTACAAATGTGAAATAAATACATCTTTTATTTTATATACATGGTATATGTACACTCATGAGAGAGAATTTATTTATTTTTATTTTTCTTTTATTTTTCCCATTTTTATTTTATTTTTATAAATATTAACAAAAAAAGGAAACACATAAATACTTTTATTTTTAGAAAATAAAATATTTACACAAAGAGGGGTATTTACACAATGTTAAGTTACCTTATCTCTCTCTACTTATTTTATTTTGCGGTCAGGCATTTGTGGAGCCTTCCCTTGGGTTCAGGTCACTCAATATTTATTCTAAATATTTCCCTCTTTTTCTTTATTTCTTTATTCTTTGATTTTTGCACAAAAACATGCTAATTATTAATATTTACACAATGCATGTTTTTTGATAAATTATTTTATTTACACACATATACATGGTGTTTTGCAAAGGTTTTTTAGCTAAAATAAAAGAATAAAGAGCGATGAATGAGGATTCATCATATAGTACGTAAATATTGCGAACTAAGGAAATGTGGATATTTAAGTCAAAGACCTTGATGGCTAAGGCTGGTTAACCTAAAATCTCAAGACCTCATATACCAGGTGTTCTCGAACATCACTGACCCTGTGTGGAAGTGAAAAAAATAGGGGATTCAATCCAACTCCTTCGTCCATATTTTTTTAAAAAAATTATGAAGACATTAGAAGACCTAATGACTGCCTAAACTCAAATGAGTAGATGCATCTGCATTCAGCCGTTATAGGTGTAAGTACGGGTCATAGAAATGGTACCTGCTGCTTGAGGACGGAGCCTTACGAGATGTCCTCTAAACCACCTACTCTTCTCAAGGAAACCCTCACTGAAAGTGTCTACTTATTTGGGTTTAGTAGTCAATTTGACTTTTAAAGGATTTTTTATTTTTTTCTATTTTTATGGATTTTTGAATAAAGTTACAACACAAGTTATAGTCAGTTTCCTTGATTGAAATCAAGTTTTGAAAATATTTTTTTCAAACCATGTCACATTTATACATATTTTTTACAAATATTTTTCAAATTATTTTTCAAAATAAGCAGAATGCATTTTTTCAAAATATTTTTTTCAAAAATAATGTAACATAGTATAGAAAACTTTTCCCAAACCTTTAAAATATTTTTGTCCACTTAGTTCAAAAGATCATACTTTAGCCCAAAAATTTTAAACTTTTTAAAATTTTTTTTAAATATAGCTAAAGTACATATATACTATGTGTACGGTATACTCCCCTATACTTAAACTTTGCTATGTCCTCATAGCACAAGGTGACACAAAGCCATAGTTCCATTTAAGTATAAAATAATGTAGAGGAATTGAGGAGGACTCCCCCTATACTTAGGTTAGAAATAACCTAAGTATCTAGGAAAGGATAAATGAGCAAGAAAATCACAGGGACTCAGGTGCCCCCTATACTTAGGCTGAGAGTAGACTAAGTATAAAGATGGATAATTGATGTTGGGTAGACCTGAGGGGCACGTGAAATCAACAAGTAGTGGTCAATTATCTTGTCATTTTTATTGGTGATTAAAGCATTCTACTATACGCAAGTATCAATAAAAAATGTCAAATAAAACCATCCTACGTAAAAAAGGGTGTTGCTCTCCCAAAACATGATTTCACTCCATTTTAGGACAACTTGCATTTATCAATCCCAGTTTTAAGCTTAAGGTTATCACTACTTAAATGTGAGCATAAATTCATTAACCAATCATCTATCGCTCATTCCCAATTTCCATTAATCTAGGTGATCAAGCCAGGAAGGGAGGTCGAGAAAAAAAGCCATGCATTCGATAAAATCATGAACTATGCTAAGATAAAACTCGTAGTACCTTGAACAAAATTCGTGAAAACGGAACTGAATTAAAAACTGACAATCAGATGTATGCAAGTCGATGAATAACCGCACCTAACATGCTTTAGCGGGAAAGAATATATTTTATTTTGGCTAGGTGAAGCGATGTCTACGTGTGTATTGAATTATTGTGTGTCCTACCTACAATCAAACACATTAGATAAAAATAATGCGAGATAGCTCAAAAAGCCGTATGCCCGATTATATGTTGACACTCAAGCGGGGTGATCCCCACACAACCACAGAGACGAGTCTTCGAACGAAGACAACTGTAAAGACGATTATTACATGGAAAATAAAAATTCAAGAAACACTCATTTTTTCTCTTCGATTTTCTTCCAAAGTTCGCTTATGTGGCACCTCGTAGTGAAGAACACATGTTCTTCGCCTCCTTGAACACCAAGGGCCCTGCCACAAAAATTTATGTTAGATATCAAACAAATAATTATCAATAATGCACGAACTACAAGACTTACGAATTAGAAAATTACACTTAATCCAAAAATAAAAATCCAAATAAAATAAAAGATGAGTTGTATCCCCGGCTACGACGCCATTTGACGAACCGCAAATTCATCCTCTTAAGAATGTTATTTTAATGTGTTGTAGTCGGCTGAATTGGATCCATCAAAGACCGCTTAATTAATTTGTCGATAAAATCAAACGGTCGATTTTTTTACTTGGGCAAGCCCAAGGTCAAACTCAGGGACACAAGCCTCTTAAGTAGGAATCTAGATTCTCATTATTGCAATTAAGTGATGAAATAGAAATCCATAGGTCAAGGCACATGAAGACACAATGCAGACAATGCGAACACAATTTTTATTTGATTTTTAACATGCAGCAAAATGCAAAGTCACAGTGATGCAAATATGCCCTAATTAGATAACAATATTGATCCATTAAATAATAACCAATTTCATTTATCAAGTTAAATTTCATTGATGCATGAAAACAAGGCTTTAGAAATCATTATGTCAAAGACACTACATTGATAAAATTACATCAAAACCTATTCCATTAAGAAGACAATGAAATCATATTCGAAAGGAGACCAAAATCAATTAAAACGGAGCTCGGATGCTCAAGATATTCATAAAAGAGCTCAGGGGGGTAAATGCAAGAAAAACATGCAAATAAATAAAGAAAATACTACAAAAAAGTCCTTGGAAGACCTAAATGTAAATATAAAAAGTCGCGAGGCCTTCCTTGTAAATATCCCATATGTGGGTGTAAGAAATGCAATTATTAAAACCCGCAGGCGGTTGGTTGCAATTTAACCCCAGGTGCCCACGGGTTGCACGTGTTGTCTGGACCTGTTTGTAATTTGAAGACATTTTTGTGGCCTCCCTACAATTTTCCCAACCTTAGGTGTCTTACGCACGTGAGGATAGGCTTGGTGGCACTACAGGAGGTTCGGGCCACGTTTTTGTGTCATGACGTGGATTGTTGATTTGGTTTGGATGCCCTGAACCTGGAGGCTCAAAGTGGAGGCTCGGAGTCTGACACACGACCTTTTGTGGGTTGTCTGATCTTGGAGATCCGAAGGCACCTGTACGTCCTTGTTCTTCCAGTCCACCGCCTCCTGCGAAGGACTTGGTGGGGCTCCAGCGATGGCTTAAAATCTCTGCCCGACCGTTGTTGTACATCAGAAGGTCGAGGATGACTCCAGATTCGTTGGCGGTGAAGATCAAGTGCAAAAGAATGGACAGGGCGGTCGGGTTCATCGTAGTGGCTAGAGTTGATCAAATACAAAATCTTTGATGACAACTCCGACGAGGGCTCCGATCATTAAAGTTCAATACCTACATACGTTAGCTTAGTTAAAGCATGCAAGTGCGAGGTGTGGGTGGAATGGCAGGCCATGTGGGGCAGAGAAGGTGGTAGCCTGGGGTTCTTCTCTGGCAAGCTTGGAGAAGAAATGGGTCGAAGTGGCTAGAGGTTACGGAGGAGCGAGAGAATGAGTAAATGAATGTGCGAGGATGGCTCATGTGTGGTGAAGCTCGGTTGACGATCAATGGAAGGTGAATGAGTGCGTGCGAGCCTAATAAATTAAGAGAAATTAAGGAGAAGAAGCAACAAGAGATCAAGAAGCTTATTTGGAGTAATGGCGTACGTCGGATCTGTGCTTGAGCTCCAAGGTGGAACTCGGGTCGTCGCTGAACTCGACTGGCCGAGAAGAGTATCTCGTCGACGTTGTAAAGTCGAGGTCCTGGCCTACAATAGCCAGGGGTCTCATCGGGGCTTGGATCGTCTTCGCAACCTCGATCCGGCCTCCCCCGTCATGGGGAGGCGGACAGGAGCTGGACCCAACCTCATGTACAAGTAGATCGTTTGAAATGAAGACGGCAGAGGTGTATTTGAAGGATGAAGGTGGCAGTTCCAATGGTGGTCGACGTGGGTCGAGAGAGTAGTATGGAGCGAGATGGAGGAGAATGTGGTTAGCATTAGCATCTGTGAGGAAGGAGGAAGACCAGGCTACGTCATAGGGTGATTAGCGCGACGAGGGGAGCATCAAGGTGTTGGTGAAAATAGGAAGGGGGTCGTAGCTGCGCGAGGTGGAATGTGTGGTAGAGAGAGCCGGAGGAGAAAGACGGGTCTCTGACAGTTGGATCTCGCGATCCAACAGCTGAGAAGGGGGTGCAAAGACATGGCTTAGATCAGATTGATGGTGACACGATCGAGGGGCATATGGAGCGCCACGTGTCATGATGAGAGGAGGGGGATATCGGATGCCGGTGATGCCATTCGGGACTTGATCGAAGGGTTGAGGATGGAGCGGTATCGTGCGGTGGCGATGGAGGCTCCAGGACACAATCGAGCGGCTACGGATGAGGACACGTGGCAAGAGGAGTTTTAGGAGGGAACGAACGACAGATGTGGAATCTAAAGGTTGATCGGATGGTGGGGATAGGTTGTGGGAACCAGCGGCCGTGATGAAAGCAAGTGAGACTAGATCCAACGGTTGGAATTGGGGGCATGTGGCTCTCAAAGGAGCAGGCCATGTGGCTCAACCAGAAAGAGCCGCGTGGCCCAATCAGATTATTTGAGAAGAAAACTTGGCAAAAGATGGAGAAAATGGCCGAATTTGGAAAAAAACTTAGAACATGAAAGTTGTAGATCTCGATGAGATCTACAATTTTCATGTTGACCAAAAACGGAAATGACATCAAACAAATGGAGAAATATTTTTGGTGAGCGTTTTTAAGGGTATAAAAACACTACAAATTTAGTTTTGTTATTTTGCATTTTTAATTTATTCTATGACTTATATGTATACAATGTTTAATCCGGTTTTTATTGACATTACTTTAAGCAAGGGGGTTAATATCTGCAAATTATGATGATGAAATCGAGTTTCATCAACTAGTGATTTGAGTCTAGACCCGATTTAATGATGCTCGAGGATGGCATAAAGTTAATGAAGGCTTCGAGAAATCTGAGTGTCAGCAAAACCCTAGCCAGTATGTGAACAAGTTCGCATGCTATCATTTGATATATACATATATGCCAAGGTGAGATGAAACATAATTTAATTGTTGATCAATGTGAGCCAACTTTTGGTAAAAGTAGTGGAGCTAGCCACAAATAAAACAAAAGAAAAAAATATTGAATGAAAAGAGTTCTCAAACATCAAGTCAAATTACAAAGGGCTTCCACCAAAGGTGAGATCTCCTAACCATTTCAAAGTGTCCACTTGGACCAAATGCTATTAGGACCAAGGAGTTGATCTAGCACCAAAAAAGGGCTCTGCATCGTATAGTAATACAAGTTTGGGGGTCGAAGGTATCTTAGATACTCAAAAGAGACACTTCCTGGTGTACTCCCAGGAAAACAAGTGCAGACGACTCCAAATTCTCTTGATGGACACATTGATCAACAAATAAAAAAAATACATGTGTTGAGCAATAAGGCACTCGATAAGAACCTTGTTCCAACGTGAGGGAGAGAAAAGTGGACACAATCTTATGCCCTCCATCATCTAACCGTCCATCTACACTTTCAAGTATGACAAACTAATGAGACGGTGGATTGAATGCAAGAATCGACTTATTTCCTGGTGTTGAGGATTTGGTTTAGAGGAGAGTCTCTTGGACTAGAACCTTGGATGACATCTCGGCTCGACTCTCATGAATGTTGTACACTAGAAGTCATATCCTTATATTATATATACAAACAAAAAGTCTGATAAATAGAGAAGATGGATTCCTTTTGATTAAAGCACAACTGATCTCATAATTTTAGGATCACTCAAATTAAGGATCTTTGATGAATTGAGTCTTGAAAATTCACATGCATAGTCAAGGATGTATCCAAGTAAGTCACTCATTCATTAATGCTCGGGGACGAGCATGGTTTAAGTATAGGGGTATGATGAATCTCAGATTCATCACATATCTACCATCTGATCGAGGGGCACCTCCAGATCGAGCAGCTACCATAGGATTTTGTAGACCATCACCGTCAGATCCCAATCGGGTCTAATCTGAGCCGTCAGCAGCAAAGTGGTATTGCGCATCCTATGGCCGACACGTGTATAAGTGAAAGACCTCGGTTGTTGGATAGTGCATGTTTGGAGGTATTTTGTACTTTCCACCCCTAGTTTTTGTACTTTATTATTTAATATATAAACTGTCATCGTATGTTTAATATTTTTTGTAAAAATTACAAGGAACCCCCGACCTTTAATTATTTTTGGTTTTGAGTCCAGTCCACGTCACCTCACGTGCGGTTCCACATGTGCTGGAGATTTTACATGTATATCCTCATGGGTATTTATATTTCTCTTTAGTCCAAGAATTTTTTATATTAGTTATATACTTTGAGTAAATTACGTTTTATTCATGACCTTTCCTTTTAAATGTAATTATATCCCTACCAGTTCATTAATTTTGGTGGGTTTTCTATTTATTAAAAATATCATACATGCTATAAAAATTCTCAAAAAATAGGTTTAAGCGTCTGCTTGCTTTTAGACTCATGCTATAATTTTGTATTTAAATTTTAGGCACTTTTATTATTTATAAAAAATCAAAATATCATCTTGTTATCCCTGTTTGATTTATAAAATCCCAAAAAATATAAAAATATTTCGAAAAATTCAAAAAATGTATTTTGTATATTTTGGTATTTTGAGCCTTTAGATCAAAAATCACTAAAAATAGAAAAAGAAACTCAGAAAAATTAAAAAGCTCTAAAATCAATTATAAAAATATAAAAAAATAAAAAAAACTCCAAAAATATTCATTTCTATTTTACAATTTTCTTTATATTATTTATTATTAATGAAAAGTATTTTTGGAAACTTTTGATTTTATTTTCTATTTTTATATTCCAAGACAATTTGGTATATGTATTTAATCCCTCTTGTTGACTTTAAAAATATATAAAAATTAGCAAAAATTCCCTAAAAGTCATAAAAACGGTAAAAATTATTTGAAATCCAAAAAATATAATTTTCTGTATTTGGTTATTTTTAAGTATATTTATAATGTACTTCTTTATATATAGCTTTATATATTTTTATACTAAATATATTTAAAAATAAAAAGCAATTTAAAATCAAGAAATATAAAAATAAAATAAAAAATATAAATTTAAAACAATATAAAATTTTAAATTAAAATACATAAAAATTACAAAATTAGAAACCCACACAAAAATACAAAGAAAAGTAGAACACAAATTTTGGATTTCATTTCTCGATCTATCTAGTTTGGTCCATGTGTTCGACGCTCTATACATACTTACACCTATACACACATTTGTAGAGTTATAATGAATTTTAACTCCATATTTATTTTTTCTTGTATTACTATATCTATTATGGATTAATTGTTGCATGAACGATGGATTTGTGAGTGGTCTCCTCAACGATACTATATCTTCTCTTTTATTAGTGAGGATATTTTAGACCCTCGCAAAAAATTCTTTAACAAATGGTGTCGTTGTCGGGGATCAACTATGCATAGATTGGATTTATTGACTTGTGTCTTCTTGGCGCTTTTGTCTTTTCATTTTATTTCTTTTCCATTTTATTTGATATTATTTTGTGAGTTGTCTAACCGCCCTCTTGGTTTGACTTTCTTGTGAGGAAAGCGAATCGAGGGAGGTACTCTTAGGATAACCTACATGAGCACGTGAAGCAACCCAGCTTTTTGACCTAGCAGCAAAGGAAGACTTGGAGGAATTTTAAAGACATGGCCCTTTTATTTTTTGTTTTTGTTTTTATTTATTTTGTAATTCAAGTGAGAGAGAGAGACACTTATTTTTGTTATAACTTGGACTCTTAGGATTTTTCACACTTCATGAGGTCTAGTTCCTGAGCGATTGTTGGCTTGGGGACCTCGTTGTTTTTATCGTGTTTTCATCGTTTTTATTTCTTTGATTTTCTATTTTATTTTTATTTGTTTTATGTGATTGAGCCCTAACTTAGGATTTGCTTGCTTGATAGATTAAGGTCCCAACCCCTAATATATTTGCTTGTTCCTATAGATTTGTGCTTGGACTTAGTCAAATTGTAATTGTTGACTATTTAGACTTGAGATCGCGTGCTGAGAGAAGCTCTATACAATGCTTGCAGGATCCGTTGTGGAGGGCACCAATGAGCTTCAAAGACTAGACTCTTTGATCTCATATCTACATATTTAATATCTAGTGCTTCACGCTAATAGTATATTTGACTCTAGGGTGATTTCATCAACTTTGAATTTGCATATAGATAGTTTCAATTCTACTTAGCATCCTTGTATGAAGAGAGCTGGAGGCGAGGTGAGCATTTCAACTTAGCATTCATTATCGATTTCTCTTGCGTTACTTTTCCGTGCTCTGCCTCTAATTTTAACCACATAGGATCTAAAAAGAATTTAATCCTTGCTATTTCCGTACATTCTCATCAAAAATACAAAAGGTGATGACAAATAAAATTGTATCTGTGAAGATTACTCGACCCTAAGAACCAAAAAGAAAAAATCTATCTTGGGGAGAGTAACCCCCTCTTTGTTTGTGCATTTTATTCATACGTACAAACTAAGGACTAGTTCCCTAATCACAGGACAACCTATGTGTTTGTACAATTTTATGATTATCACCTAACTCTAATATTGAAAAGATATAAAGATCGAGCTTTTATGATCGTCACATTGTTGAGTAGGTGAATTGACGGGCTTGTTTTGTGTATAGTTACTTGTGTTTGTTCATACTCGATCTTCTCTGTGCATTTGTGTATTTTTCTCTCACATATTGATTTGACCTTCATGCGCTCCCGATCTCTTTTATTTTGGAGATGGCTGACAGGAGCGACTTTTATCCGGACTCTGTGGATCCCTCATACCCTCCAGCTGGTCCACCTCCATTTTATCAAGAGGACTTTACTCCTGACTTTTATTTTCGTACATATCTACCTCAGCCAGCCACAGTATCAAGCCTCTAACTTTTATCCATCACCATGACAGTACCCACCATCTCACCAACCCGAGTCTGACCTGTTGGAGTCACCTCTCCTGGAGTTCCCTCTTGAGAACTTGACCTAGATGATGGGGCATAAAAAGCAGAGGAATGATGACCTCACTAGTATAAATAAGAACCACAATGTTGCTTCACCATGTGAGGATATGGGTTCATTCAAGGATGCCAATGAGAGCTTGCAATCACCCAAAATACAAAAAATGAGAAAAAAATTTAAAATATAAAAAGATTTTGGATACACCTTGTTGAGTCGGCTTGTGAGGAGAGGGCACCCATGCCAAATCCTACGCGCACACACACTAGTTCCCACCTTTGACCCCAAGGATGACACTGTACAGATTGCTCTTAGTCATCCTTGTGTAGATGATGATTCTGATCTACTCCCTTGTATGGAGGATATCCAAAAACTCAAAAAATATTGACTGGACCTAAACTGGTATCCACCATTCATGAGATCATTGAAGCCCCACTTCGCTAGGCCATGACCCAGTTACTTGCTCCTAAATACAAGAAGAGAAAATGAGAAGATCTGAGTGATATGTTTTGACCTTGTCCACTACCCACACCATCTCTCACCGTCCATACTCTAGGAAAGGGGAAATTGTGACACCTCTTGTGAGTTGGACACTCTTTGACCATTCATGTGATAACACTCTCCTTGATGGTAGCGATTCAATTAACATAATACCTTTCTCGTTGGTACGGTCTCTTCACTTAGAGCACTCCGTTGTTCATCATAGGATGCCTAGTACCCACCATTCCATTTCCCTTCCGATGTTCTCGTCAATTTAGCTCATTACCCATATTCGTCACCTTGGCTCTGACCACTGTTTCTGGGACTCCAAAATCATCTCTACACACACAGATCAACGCCAGACTTCATCAACCACCTCCGTACACAATCTGACCTCCTATACCTCACTCATCTGAGCGAGAGTAGGCTAGATGTCTTTCCTCCATTTTCGTCGGACATTACTTATGCGCCCCCATCGCTTCCATTTGCTTTTACATGCAATAACCTGAATGGAGCTATGCCTCTGTGTCCTATTGCCCTTTGCAGGTACTGGTATGCGTAGAGAAGTTTAGACCGAGCTCAATACGAGGTGGCGGAGTACCTCCAGGTGCTCTACCCCTGTCATGACCATCCAGTCATTGACCTACCCATCTGAGGATCCCAATCGACGCAGAAATTCCTTTATGAAGGTGGTGGACCCTGCAGTGAGCTCATCTGACCCGTGGATCATCATACATGCTCGATTGAAGCTCGACAGAGTCTTGTTCTTCCAGGACCATCCCTTATCGTTTGATCCGGAGACAGAGCTCTAGATTAGATCATCATCATCTATTCGCGCCCAAACTCCAGCGCTCTGATCAGATCTGGGCCCCATCTGAGCTGTACGTTCAAGCCAGTTGTGCAGACTGTTAGATCATACATGGCAAGAAAGATCTGACCGCATGTCCCTGACATTCTATGGTCGTCAGATTCGCTTTGTAGGCATTCATCAGAGCCGTCAGACCTCCTCGCACCAGTGACATGCTTCGCATGGGTATATTTCCTTTTTAACCTGCACTTTGCTTCATTTCATCTTATTCCAATAAATGTAATCTACAATTAAAAACTTTTGTAAAAAGGACCCTATAGTTTTAGTATTTGCACTTTAGTCCATCTGAATTGTAGTCATGTATCCCTTCATGTGCTTTTTGGTGTATTTGCAATATTTACCTTGAACTTTATTTTGCTTATAAAATGAAAGAAATGTTTTGAGTAATTGCATTTATATCCCTTTTTGTATTGTTTCATGCGTTGCACGTGCATTTTCTGTACAAATTGTAAAGTGGCCCTTATATTTTCTGACTTAGTTATCCATCAGGCTCCAAAATTTAAAGTATTTGTACATTGGTCCTCGTACACTATTTTTAATTATAGTCTTTTATTATTTGTAATAAATAGTTAATTAACTCCAAAAATTCCCTAAAATGTACTTTTGGCTCTTGATTGCATTTTGTATTTATATGATTTTTTATTGTTAATTTTCATTCATTTTCTATATTAAAAATTCAAAAACATTAGAACAAGCTCTTGTTTGTCATAGAAAATTTTTAAAATTAAAAAATCATTTAAAAATTCCATAAAAATTTTCATAGTGGTATTTTATCATCTATTAGCACAAATATCATTTTTGATGAAAAATACCTTTAAAATCCTAAAAAATGCAAAATACTCGAAAACTTAAAATAATCATATAAAACCAACAAAAATCCAAAATTTTCATTTTAAGTTTCTGATTATAGATATTTCTTCATAGTTTTGAAAAAAATCACTCCCATGTGTTTTGAACATTTTATCTATTTTTAATTTGAAAAATCCCCCTAGTTATGCACTATTGCTTATTTTATCAACTGTTGATTTTTAGAAAATCACAGAAACATCTAAAAATTCCTTATAAATTCCCAAAACACTTCAAAATATATAAACCTGAAAATGTTTTTTTTATTTTTCTGAGGATTTTTTTCTTATTCGAAAAATAGAAAAATATTGCTTATGTATGCTTTCATCCCTTATTCAAAGTTGCCTTATATTGTAAATTTAAAATTTTGAAAAATTTAAACTTAATGTTTAATTATGCTTCTTGAGTTCAACATTGGTCGTTATACCAAATTAATAAAAGTAGCAAAACCGCTCATTTTCTCTGATTGATTCCTTAGTGGTTTGAATAATTTTCTCGTTGATTGCATTGATTGAGTAGGGTCACAACGACAACTTTATTCTTTACTTAACCCTAGTCAGTTCTTACGATCATCATCAATTGACAAACCAGATATCATAACACTACCATTATCACACACGTGTTTCATTACAAACGACTCTGTCCATTTGCTTTCCAACTTTTCTGGAAAAAGTTTTAACTTTGCATCAAACAACCAAACCTTCTGACTAGTCTCGAAAGTTATTCTATGGATATTCTTGTCGTGCCACTTCTTGACTTTCTGCTTGTACATCAGGTTGTTGCCATTTGCATAGTCTCTGAATTCATGTAATCGCTTGAGATCAACCTTTTTGTTCTTTCTGATCTTCTTGGAATATAAGTTACAAACATTGATTTCCCTCAAATACTTTTGAATTAATTCCACTGGCAAATGAAATGGCTTGCTACAAACTAGCTGGTAGGGAGACATTCCAACGGTGACTTGTACGCCATACGATAAGCCCAAAGAACTGAGTTGAGCATCTATGGCCAGTTCTTCCTATCAGGTCATACAAGCTTCTAAAGAATCATCTTGATGTCCCTGTTTGAACATTCAGCTAGGCTAGGTGGTATGGAGAAGCAATATGATGCTCAATACAGTATTCTTGGGTCAGCTTCTTGACTTCTCTGTTGATAAAGTGCTTACCATCATTTATTCAACGACGAGCATAATTTATTCAAAACCATGGTTGTTAGGATATGGGACCATGAAGTCCATTTCCCACACATCAAAACTATCGGATATTTGAATGTATTTCAAGAGCATTATATCTCTCAATCCTATAGTCTCGCCCATATTTTGACAGTTAGTGTAGCATTTTATATATTCTTCTACATCTTTAAAAGATTCGGCCACCAGAGACCGCATTAAAGTTCTTTCATTATCATTCTTTTCCCTGAATGACGCCCTTCTGATTTGTGATTATGCCAATGTTTAAGGACACCGTGATATTCTTCCAGAGGAATACACCTTCTCCAGATGCAATCTTCCCCCTCACAAAATAAATTAGGATCTTCCTACTCGTAGAAATGGATATATGACAAGAACTTGTCAACTTTCAGCTTAGGCCAATCTTGCGGAGTTTTATTAAAAACAAGCTAATTTACAATATCGATGAACTGAGGGAGAGAGATGATTGATAGAATTGCCTCATCTTGGAAGGTCTCAGTAATTTGTATCATGTTCTGCTCAAGAGTGTATGTCTCTAGCAGTCTTGAAAGATGGTCTGCCACCACATTTTTTATTCTAGACTTATCTCTAATTTTAAGGTCCAATTCCTAGAGTAGAAGGATCCATCTGATCAGTCTAGGTTTGGTATCCTTCTTTCTTTGCAAGTACTTGATGGTAGAATGATCTGTATAAATAATTACTTTGGATCCCAACAAGTGTGATATGAACTTTTCCAGGGTGAAAACAACTTCTAGCAGCTCTTTTTCAGTGATAGTATAGTTCTTATGTGCTTTGTCTAATATCTTGCTAGCATAGAGAATAGCAAATGGTAGTACATCTCTTCTCTGTCCCAAACCACACCAATGGCATAATTAGAAGCATCAATCATGACCTCAAATGGTAGAAATCAATTCAGCAGCGCTGGGATAGGGACCTAAGTTATCAATTCTTTCAACTGATGAGGCTTGGAGAACTCTGGCATCTGTAATAAAATTTGTCTTGTTTCCAAGAAGCTCAGTTAGTGGTAGGGTAATTTTCCAGAGGTCTTCTTTGAATCTTCTATAAAATCCCACGTTCCCAAGAAATGACAGGACTTTCTTAAAATTTGTAGGTGGATTGAGCATGGAAATCATGTTTAGCATTGTAGGATCAACCTCCATAACATGCTTAGATATGGCATGGCCTAAGACAATCCATTCAGTCACCATGAAGTGACTCTTATCCCATGAGAGCACATGATTAACTTCGCACCACCTCTTCAATACTCGATCTAGATGTGTACGGCACTGATCAAAACTATCTACATAGATGGAGAATTCATCCATGAAAATCTCGAGAAAACTAACAACCATATCTGGGAATACTATCGACATGCACCTCTCGAATATTGCAGGAGCATTACATAATCCAAAAGGTGTTTGTAGAAGGCATATGTCCCAAACGGACACGTGAAGATGGTCTTCATACAAAAGGTATCTATAGAAGGCATATGTCCCGAACGGACATGTGAAGGTGGTCTTCTCTTGATCTCCAGTGGCAATGGAAACCTGATTGTATCAAGAGTATCCATACAAGAAATATAAATGCTCCTTCACGGCTAGTCTTTCGACTATTTGGTCGATGAAGGGAAGTGGGAAATGATGTTTCTTGGTTGCTAGATTCAAGTGCCGGCAATACACATAGATGCACCAAGAAATTGGTACTCCGATTGGGATCTCCTCTCCCTTATTGTACTTTACAATGCTGATTCCGGATATCTATGTAGATGACTCAGCTATTTTGTATCAAAGATGGGATATATGAATCCATCATCACACCATTTAGTAATTTCTTTCATGACAACCTCCTAGAGGTTTGGATTCAATCTATGCTGAAATTCTCAAAAGAGTTTGATGTCTTCTTTGAGGTAAATGTGATGTGAGCATAACGAAGGGTTGATCCTATGGAGATATGGAATTTTCCAGCCTATTGTGCTTCGATTTCTTTCTAAAACCTTGAGCAGACGAGATTCTTGGCCCTTGATCAGTTTTGAATTTATTATGACCTGGAACATGTTTTGTTCACCTGCAAGGAAGGCATACTTCATGTTCGATGGTAATGGCTTGAGCTCTGGTGGTGCTAGAATTATTTCAGTAGAAACATCAACAACTGTGCAAGGTAGTGGTGTCGGATCTGTCAATAGTAAATTATCCAACATTAGTAATTCAAACTCAAAACTTAACGCTTCACAAAAGTTTTCAATAATATCATCTGGTTCATAAAAATTTTCAATAATCTCTTCCTGTTCTGTTTAGAATATATGGCCAATAATTAATTCCTTTGGCAAGTCAGTAAAATCTCATCTTCAAAGATAGTGGAGAACTCGACTTTGCTGCCCACTCCTTCCTTAGTGGAGAGGAATTCATGGGACTCGATTTCATCCATGAATAGATTTATGTCTCTAATTTCAGCCAAAAAATTACATACTTATGTTCTTTGATGTGTAATCTCTCTCTTGTCTGATGTAGAATCTGTCGATTTTGGCATTTGGATCGTCTCGATGGGTACCTTGTGGCTACTTGAATGAAATGTGATCTGTCTGGTGTCATAATCCACCACTACTTCAGTTGGTCGAAGGAACGACCATCTGAGTATGATAGGGGTGTGAAGTAAAGGAGACGAAGTGTCCATGTCTAGCACAATGAAGTCCAAAGAGAATTGCATATCTTGAATAGTAACGATGACATCCTCCAAAATGCCCCTTGGTCGCTTGACTGATGTATATGCAAATTGTAGGATCATTCTGGTAGATGTGAGTGATCCCAACCAAAATTTTTTGAGTAATGAAGTTGGCACCAGATTTATGGACGATTTACTATCAATAAGTGTTTTGTCGAACTCTTGGTTGAACATCTGACGAGAGGATCTCCCATGTATTTCGTCTTACGTATGATATTGCTAATTTTATTGACAGTAGATGTGATCAGTATGTGCTTTACATTTCTTTCATGGCTTTGATGTGGTTGTATCTTTTTTTATACATGCCGCCTCATTTAGCCCTTTCTTATTATTGGACTTGTACTTAATGGCCTTAAGTAGAGGCACTTCAAGCACAATATTTTGAATTATTTCTACAGCATCAAGATCAGAAAAAGTTGTGTTCAATTATCTGGTTTTTTTAGCTTTTGCGTTGCATAAAGAATTGGAATAAGTACATAATTAAAATTAAAATCAATGTTCTTATTTACATTAGAATTAATGTCCACCTATTGATGTACAAATTGATAACAAAAAGGAGTACAATCATCCCTAAGAGGCAGACATCCAAAAACTGCATGCTTGGCTCTATCAGTGGGCACTAGATCGGTTGTGAGTGCAGTCTTCTCCATTGCTGGTGCGATGTCACTTCGCCTGCTGATTTCTTTTTGTTCTTTTTGGTTTTTTGGACCTAGTGTTGCTCCTACGTCTTCTTCTTCCTCACCCATCCTGGTTGTTGGATCGGTTGATGTGGAAGATAATGATTCATCATAAGATGCTTTATTCTTCCCCTTTGATGTAGGAGAAGGATGCAAAGTCCTACCGCTCCTAAAAGTTACAACATTTGATAATAAAATATCAAGAACATCTGGATCTGTGAGATCATTACAGGATGTCACAAATTGCATGCTTTCTCTTTCAGGTATTATTGGGTTTTGCCTCAACATGTGTCAGGATAGGAGTTTTCGCGGTAGTGAGGTTGTCAAGCTTCTAACTCATATCTGTTATGCTCTTCACCAGTTAACCCAAGAAATCAAGGGTTGGGTTCACAGGAGAAGCCTCAGATGGTTCAGTATTTTATCCATGCTTAGACTGGGAATGGTATGGAGGTTGCTGGTAGGAATACCAATAATTATATTAAGGAGAAGGCTAGTACTGATAGTTTTGTGTAAGAGCATACTAATGATATGGATTAGTTGTGTAATGTGATATTGATGGTGATAACGGTACGTTGGTTGTTGATAAGAACTCTGTCTCTAGTTGTTCTGGTATGGTGGAGACTGATGGTGCTGAGGCTGAGTGCTCTAGACAAACTTCCCATCTTGATGTTGAGGGAATGAACGAGTAGCTGAAGACTAGCCTTGTTGATGTCCACTTGGATTGGCCAATTGTGCATCATTGGTCCATAGCCCATTCACCTCCTAAATGAGGGTAGGAGGTGGGAAACATTGATCAGTAATAAGATGAGGCTTGGGCCGGTAGATGAGTAATTGTTGTTGCGGCTGCTGAGGCGATGTTTGCTCGGGGGCTTGCACATAGTACACATGTTGGACCGCTAGCTTCACATGCCTCTATTCTTTCATTTTGGCCTTTAAACCCTAGAAAAATGCATATGTATAGCATTATATTTCATAAAATAGCATCTTTTACTTACATGGTTAATATTGTATAAAATGTTGCAGTTAAAGTCGAAATAAAAGAACAAATAAATGAAATATCATAGTTATTGAATTACCCTAAGACTCGAGACCTAGGTATCTTGATGGTCGAGTCGACAAGGAATAAACTAACGGGAGATAAGGGCCAAAAATACAATAAAAACCCTGATTTTCATTCCTCAATATTGCTAATTTAGGACCTATTTTATTCTTTATTATTTATGCCTCGAATAAATAAAGTTTGTACATTAAAGTTGTAGATAAAAATATATAAAAAATACAAAACTTATTTCACATAAAAATAATGTAAAATGTACCCTAGACACTTAGAATAAAAAGAAAAAATCCAAACTTCACATAACTATGTCTCCTCCATATTGTATCAAAATTGACCAACTCACTTTTACTTGTATATAAAATTTAATAAGATATTTAAGGAAGGTGATTTTATTCAATTTGTAGTTAAGATGCGAAAATTAGGTTTCAGGCCTCTGTTGTGCAATTCATCTGAATAAATTATTCATTTTATTTATTATTTATTTTTTTCATACTTTTATAATATTTTAAATACTGATTATAATATATGCACATAATTAGAATAAATAAAAATCATTAAAAATGCAATAAAGTAAATAAGTGAATTAAATTACATAGATGAAATATGCATACATATACCTATATAATAAATACATCTAATTATTTAAGTATACATATTACTTCAGAAAATACAATAAATAAATATATATATATATATATTTGCATATTTAATTAAGGTATAAATATATAATTCTAAAATGGAAAATAAAATAACCTAATATATATAGGTAAATATACATATCAATGTACCTCCAAAAAGTAACATACAACAAATAACTACGAAAAACTAAATAAAAATGAAATCAAATTATACATAAAATAATAAATATTTTTCATGTTTTAACCAAAACTAAAATAAATAATTTACTACTTTATTTTGATTTATTTTTTAGTTCCAATTTTGATTTATTATGTAGTGGGTAATGTGGACCAACAGAGTCCAGTCTTCAGTTGACCTTGATCAATTGACCCACTAGTAACCCTAGGCTATTAGACCTTGTCAACTACCCATCTTCCTCAATTTTCACACTTCGGTTCTTTCAATTTTTCTCTTCGATTACTTTCTGACTTTTAACCATCGATCATTGGACTTTCACGCTAAATTCATTCATGGATCTGATGATCAAAGCATCGATTATTCTTCCCAAGTTAAGAACCCTTGTATATAAATAAGTCACCGACTCTTATTTGAACTTCATCCCCCTTTAGGCCTCTAATACCTTGATTTCTTCATGCTTAGTTCTCTAGTGATCGTAGGAAGCTGGATGTGTCATTTGGAGTGGAGGAAGAGACCTACAATGGTGATCTGGGCCTCGCCGACCTTTTGCCACAGAGCTCTGACTGGCTCCCTCTTTTGTCATGGAAGAACCATAATTGTAGCCTTATTTCTATTCTTAGGACCTATATTATAGTATATTAGCTTTCATTTTGAATTAATATTGCATTCTATTTCATGAAAATTCAAAATTCTAATTTATCAGAGTTGAGCTCCGGCGACTGTCTCCACTGTGCCTCACGGTTCTCCGACAATCAGATCACCTCCACTTCATTCCCACTGATTCTTCTCCAATCAAACACAATTCATTCATCTTGATCCTTTCTGTATTAGGAGATTGGGTCTCCCATTCCACCGCTTGCTGGAGGCCCTCTACCCGACACCACTCCTCATCATATCACCTCAAGTATACCCCCATGACCCTCTATTTTGTGTATTTGAGCTTCTCGTGTAGGTCCCAGAGGTCAAAGACCCCTTTTGGGTCAAGTTTTGTCCAATTGAAGTAACTACAGGTCCTTCGCCCTTCTTCGAGTTCTAGGACTCCGTCGATGGGTCTTGGAATCTTTGAGGCCACCAATCGATGCGTAGGAGCATTGTCATCATTTTGAACCACTTGGAAGTCGACTAGGTGGCTAGAGTTGTCTAGGAGTAAAGATCGAAGCTCACTTGGGGAGAGTTCTTCCCTAGTTCTTCCAACTAGTGTCTGGACCGTTAGATCAAGAACATCGCTCCAAATTTTCTTGCTACCACCGAATCACGCTGGCTTAAACCGTTCAATCAACCACCGAGGTCTAATCTCAGCCATCAACCTTGAAATGTCATCCATCATTGAGTGGCTGCCACATGTTTGAGTGAAGTCATCTCAATTGTACATCAGTGCCTTTCAAGGATAATTTTCCCAGATACCCATGCCTCTTTTGTATTATCTTTTTAATTCATAAAATTCGAGTTAAATTATAAAACTTTTGGTAATATTTCCAGTAGGTCCCCTTACTCTTTTTACTTGCACTTAGGTCCCTCGCCATGTCACCTCACATGCCCATACACTGAGGTGGTGGGATTTTTGCAGCAACCCCAGATGAATCTTCATATCATCACCTTTATTCTATCATTTTGGCCTTAAAATCCTACCTAAATGCATGTAAACATCATTATTTTGTACAAATTAATATTCACTATTTATTCCATTTGTTGTACATAAAATATAGTTTTTAATGCCAAAGTTATATAATAAAGAAAAGAAAAGAAAAATAATAAAATGCCAAAGGTATTTTTTGACCCTAAACCCTAAGACCTAGGCATCTTGATGACTCGATCGACAAGGAATAAAGTGGGGGATAAGGGTCAAAAACATAATAAAGCACTAATTTTTAACCTTTAATAATTCATTTTTGGGACCTACTTCACTCTTTATTGTTTATACCTAGATAAAGAAACTTTGGACATAAAAGTTGTAGATAAAAATATATAGAAAATGCAAGATTGACTTTATATAAAAATAATATACATTGTACTTTTTATACTCTGAAAAAAAATCCAAACTCTGAACATGCCAGACCCAAATTCTAAACATGCCAGACCCAAATGCCAAAATCAACTTTAATTTATATAACTTTTAATAAGCTATTTAATGAAGTTGATTTCATTCAATTTGGAGTTAAGATGCAATAGCTAGGTTTAGACTCCTATTGTAGAATATACTTGTATATAAATAAGAGAGGAAATTATTCTTTTAATTATTTGAAATATTTTATTCATTTTACATTTTTATGACTTTGTAAATATTAGTTATATTCTATTAAAAATATAAAAATAAAATAAAGCCATAAAATACAATAAAATAAAATAGATACAAAATACATAGATGAATATACAGTACTTATACCTATATAATAAGTATATCTCTATTTATTTAAGTGACATATTATACTAGAAAAATAATATATATATATATTAAAATATTTTAAAAGTATATTAGTTAGGAAAATAAAAGAATAAAAATGCAAAATAAAAATAAAATACTCAAAATATATATGAATATACCTATAAATAAACCCTAAAAAACTTTTAATAGATAAACTCATAAAAATAAATAAAAATCATATTAAAATATTACAGAAAATAATAAAAAAAGTTTATTTTATAATTTAAATTAAATTAATTCATTTAATATTTATTATTTATTTTACAATAATTTTATGGTCGGCCTTTTTTCTGGTTGGTCCATGTGGACCAACCCGAGTCAACTCTTCTCCCTCGACGTAGCACAACGCCTTATAAAAATATATTTTTATATAAAAATTGAAATCCATAAAATATAAAAAACAAAAAACCATACCAAAGAGATATTAAATAGATAAGAAAGGAGAACAATTTTTATGCATTAATTTGCCCAATCTATTTCCTGCTCCCTACGTTCGACTTCTACATTATACTTACACTTATACACTCCTTTGTTGTATATTTATAATATATTTTAAATCCACCCCTTTATTTGCAATGCTATATTTTTTTGGATTAATTATTGATTAACACGAGATTTCTTCTGGGTCGCCTCAGCGATAATTTATCTTCACTTTCCGTGAGAATAATTTCTAACCCATGAAAAATCTCATTATCAACCCCCATGTGGTTATGTGTTATTATTTGGTCCATTAATTTTGTAATCTAGTTAAAAATGTTTTGGATATTTTGCATGTAAGCTCTGTCTCCTTTTGGAAATTGCATTTATACTTCTGTCGGTATAATATGTTTAAATATTGGTGGGAATATTGTGTGGAGGCCTTTGTACTTTATATTTTTGTTCTAGATTTCATTTTTGTCTCAATATATGTTTGTTTCAGTCCCTGCCAATCTTGAATTTCTATTTATTACCAGTCTTGCAGTGAAAATACCATTCTGCTTCTAAAATTTGAAAGAAATTTATTTTAAGTACCTGATATTAATTCAACAAACATATATTTTCATAAAGCCATTTAAATATTTTCTTATATTTAAAAATCTAAAAATATTGCATCTAATCATTGGTTGCAATAAAAAACCTTAAATATCAAATACGTTTTGAAAAATTAAAAAAATGAGGAGTTATTTATTATTTTATTTGAAACCTACAAACCAAAAATCAATAAAAAATAGAAAAGAAAACAAAAAATTATGAACCCTCTCTAACCTTAAAAATTGTAAAAGATCATTAAAATACGAAAATTTCTTTTCTATATATGTATTTGATTTATAATATACATAATATATTAATTTGTGTCTTAGAAGTTTTTGAGCTATTTAGATATTTTTTAATTCCAAAATAATCGGATTATTTATTATTGCTCATTGTTTTCCAATTTTGATTCCATTAAAAAGACAAAAAAATGCATAAATTAAAAGAAAAATCACTAAAATATATCAAAATAGAGAAAATAAAATATTTATTTTTATATTTTGAGTATTTATAGCTATATTTATATACATCAGCCTATAGTATATATAGTTCAACAACAATAACAACAAAGCCTTTTCCCACAATTAAGTCGGGTCGGCTACAAGGATTCTTCGCCTCCATTCAGATCTATTTTGGGCTAATCCCGGGCTTATATCCACAAAACTAAGATCCCTTCGTATGGTCTCTTTCCAACACTTCTTGGGCAGTCCTCGCCTTCTCTTAGCCGTCTCAACATCCCAACATTCACATCTTCTAATTGGTGCATCGGTTGATCTTCTTTGCAAATGTCGAATCCATCTTAAGTGGTTTTCTCTCATCTTATCCTCGATCGGAGCTACACCAACTTTATTTCTGATTGCCTCATTCCGAATCCGATCTTTACGTGTGTGTGTCCACACATCCACCTTAGCATTTTCATTTCTGCTACATCCATTCTATGCACATGTCTATGGTTTGCAGGCCAACATTTAGATCCATAAAGCACAGCAGGTCTCACACATACTTTGTAAAACATTCCTTTAATCTTTAAAGGAATTTTCTTATCACAGAGAGCAGCAGAGGCTCCTCTTCACTTTAGCCAGCCTGCATTTATTCTATTAGTAACATCTCCATCAATTTCCCCATCATGTTGCAGAATAGATCCCAAATATCTAAAGGAATCTCTCTTCTGAATGTTATCGTCACCAATCTTCACCTCGATTCGTTCACCATTGCTTCCATCAAAGGTGCACTCCATATATTCCATCTTAGCCCTACTTATACGTAATCCTTTAGTCAACTCATGTCACAAGCTTCTCATTTACTCCATCTCTAGTCTCGTCAATTAACACAATATCATCAGCAAATAACATACACCAAGGTAACTCATCCTGAATGTGACTGGTCAACTCATCCATAATCACTGTAGTATATATAGTTATATTTATATTTACTTATATCACTTTTAATATTATAAAAAATACTAAAAATAATTTTAATACCCTAAAAATAAAAAGAACTGGACTTAGGGTATTTTTAAGATTTCTCTATATTTTATATATATATTTATATATTTATATCATATCTATGATAGTACCTATGTTATCCATATACCTATATATATCTATATTCCATTAATTAAAAAATAAAAATAAGAAAATATAAAATTATAAAATCAAAAATGAAAAATCTATAAATTAAAAATTCAAAAAATAAATATTCAAAACACACAAAAAATAAAACATCCTCATAAAAATCACAAAAACATTTGATATCATTTTTACTAATTTGTGTGATCTATTCCCCGTGCTACCTATGTTCGACCTTTATACATACTTACGCCTATACACATAATTTTTAGAGCTATAATAAATTTTATCTCTAACACTTGCTTTTGATTGCTTGATTATACTAGTTGTGGGTTAATTATTGATTAATTATGGGTTCTCATTCAGTAACTATAGTGATGGTGTTCCCCTTGTAAGGTACATCAGACCGGTGTAAATCCCTTTTCAATAAATGGTGTCGTTTCTGCGGAGCAATACACATGATATAATTTTGTGTGCATTTTTGTTCATCATTTTTCTGGCTTTATTGTTTCCTTTATTTAAGATAATTGTTATCTGTGTTAATCACTTCTCTTCTATTTTTCTTGTGAGGGACCTCGAGGCGAAGGCGACCGCTTTGGTTGAAGCACCCGATATACAAGGAGAGTAACTCTTCTTCTTATGAGCTACTTGGAGAGACGAGTAGAGAGAGAAAAAGATTTAGCATAATCATTTTTTCTTTTATTTTTGTGAGAGAGACCTCATTTTTATTTCTATTATTAATTATAATAATACAAGTGGGCATTGGACATTCAGGCCTTTTTTACCAAGTGTTGTGCCCTTGGGATCTCACTAAGTCTTCCATTATTTTCTTCACCTTATTTTCTTTGTTTTTCGCATTTTTTATTTTTATTTGTTTTTTGGAATGAGCCCTTAGCATTGTAGGATTGCTTGATTGGTAAATTAGGTCCAAACATTTAATAGAAGCATGTACCTATAGTATCTACATTTGGACTTAGTCAAAATTTAATTTTTGATTACTTAGACTTGGAACCACGTGCCGCAAGAGACTCTACACAACGCCTACAAGATCCGTTGTAGTGGGCACCGAAGAGCATACATGACTGGACATTTGGGTTCTATTTTTAAGTAATTAACATTTGGTTCTTCAGGATTAATAGAAATTCCTATTTAGGGTGATTTCCTTCATTTGCATATCATGCATGTAGATTAGGTTTAAAATTTCTGCCATGCATCCCGCATGGAGAGAGCTGGGAAGCATTATAAGTACTTATGATTGAGCATTCATCAGTTAGGATAAAGTGTGATATTTCCATCTTTAATTTACCTTGCATATGTTTATCGCTTTCTCCCTCTAATTTTGAGCACTTAGCATTTAAAAAATCCAAAACAAATCGTAATGCACTTTGCATTAAAAGATACCCAAAAATTAAAACCAAAAATTAAAAAAAGAGGACTATTAATTATACTTTGACCTAATAAAAATCACAAGTAATATCATTGTTTGGGACTCACAAAGCCCTCATTACTTCAGGTACATTCTAGACATAGTGAGGCATGACCCTTAAGAAATAGAGCCAAAAACCCAATCTGTGGCTAACCTTAACTATCACTTTGGACCGACGAATTATTAGCGCTTCTATTGTACGTAGATGAGTAGGGTCTCATTGATGAAGGTGATCTCACCTTGTGTAAATGATCCGACTTGAACTGAAATATTGAGCATAGGCCACTTCCTCATAGGGGTATCTGTCTCATCCTCTTACGTTCGAGTACCTCAATTGCGAGGGAAGTGGTGGTTTTGACTATCGGCTTCCTCTCTCTCTTTTCTTTGGTTGAGCAGCCCCGTGATCGATATTGAGGACCACGAAAAGTGCATATTAGAGGATACAAAGGAGGTGGAACAAGTACGGGGATACTTTCCTGGCAGTATACACTCTCCTCCAAGCGATAACCACTTAACGATGTGTTTACAATTTTGCCTGAATCACAACTCTAAAATTGAAAAGATAAAAATAGTTGAACTCTCATGGTTTCACAAGAGTTGAGTTGGTGAATCCATTTTTCATGATGTTTGTTTGATTTAGAATTAGGTCCAAAGATCAAGTCCCACACACTTGTGCAATTTTATCACTTATTATTCTTTTGCATACTTCCTATTGACCCTTGCTCGTTGTAAGACTTCTATTATTTTACACTTCATTTATTTCTTGTTCATCACCGTATCTTTCCACCATCATCACATGTTTTTTCCCTTCAAGATATCGTCTCTAAGATGGTTTGGTCAGGACTCTACTGGCACCGCACATCGAGTACTTGAGTTCAACAACTCCTATGATTTAGAGCGATTTCCATGTACAAGGTTCAGACTTTGTGAACCACCCTCAGACTCCCTGCTTCTTATTCCCCCAACAAATCAGGAAAACTCTCTTCATGAGTTCTGTCGCCTTTGGATGGAAATAGATTTTACTCCATATACCTCTTCATCCTTAATAAGATTCGGAATTGACCTTAATTCTAAAGTATTCTCTCCATATGGTGCATGAATGCAGACTGATCGGGGTATATTTCCCATTACAGATCTTGACACCGATATGGAGCCCACTTTTTCACAACCAGATAAAGATATGGCTACCACAAACAAAGGAAAGGGTGAAGGATATGTGAAGATCCTTAAGCGCGTCATGGAAGCATGAGGATCGCATCGTATGCGATCGGGAGCGAGTAGTCACTGGTGGAGAGGAATTTAAAAATATTCAAACGACCAAAACACGTGATCCAAGAACACTCCTCAGACCATTTCATCTAAACCACAAACAAGTATTAGGTTTACCTCTTGAAGCATGGTTGTGATTGAGTCTCTAAATGAAGAGACCTCCAGTATCAAGTCTGATGCACGGAGGAGGCGCTTGTGAGCGTGTTGATGAGATGCGTACTCCTCGCAATCAATGTTGATGATCCAAATAGTGAATCTCCTTATCTCGTCATGTGAGATCCGACGTCTTCTTCACGAGCGAGGCACACCTAAGGAGATGAAGATCCACGAGCAAATAATCTGGCAACATAACGATGATGTTACGGCGATGGCGACTTTCTCTATGGTTCCATGGTGGATGGCCACAATGAGAGAGAAAGAGAGGCTTGGTGTGTATAGAGAGATATGGAGAGAGTTTAATTCCTCTTGTAATTATGTATGTCATCAAAAGAAAGGGATACCCTTCCTTTTGTACTAGTTGGATGGATATGGATCTCAATCCATGTGCTCTCTGAATCTATAGAGTAGATTGAAAGTTTATTGATCAATGGCCATGATTTGGTTCTCCAAAAATGCAACAACGATTAGTTTAAAATAAATTAGCTATATCCTTTTCAAAATAATAATTACTTCATTTTAATTTCAATTAATATGCATAGATAATGTGAAGGCCAAGTCCCCTTATTATAAATAGGGTGGTCCCCCCTCTTGAACATGTCAAGGTGGACGACTACAAAAAAGGGATAAAGTCTCCTTTTCAATCTATATATTAATTAATAGGAAATAATTATTATTGCATTTATCTTCACAAAAGTAATTCCAAATAAAATTTGTGAAAACTGTAATCACACCATTGATAAATATGAATCATATTCATATATCCAACATAATATGTAAATTAGATTTACAATTAATTATGTATTGTGAATCACATTCACAATAACATATAATTTATAAATTCTATTTACAATTAAATGTCTCCATCATATTATAAATCATATTTATAATATCCATGATTATTGTGGATAGTGATATCCACATTAATCATAACCTTGATAATTAAATCATACTTAATTATCATGGATCTTTATTATCATGTGCCCAAACACATGAATCGCATTCACATTATTCACATCCTTGATAATTAAATCACATTTAGTTATCTTAGATAACTCTCCTTATATCGTTAAATAATATGAATAAAATTCATATCATTTGTGATAATTAGATCACATGTAATTATCCATTTCTCAATGCTCGGATACTTATATCAATAGTGAAATTATCCTTAAACCCTTCAAGAACAATGTGCCTTCTTTGCATATACTTGGAGATAAGGATAGGGTGATTGTATTCCTCCATGTATAGTAACTTGGATATGGAGATCATATCTCAAATACAGATCTTGCGGACCTCTCGTAGATGCTTGATTAAATGAAGATCGCAATTCTAATCTTCTCATTGCATCTGAGTCACATTCAAATCAATGACCAATATTTGGACCAAGATCAGATCACTTCTCTACTTAGAAGAGTCACTAAATTCCATACTTGTTTCATGACTCCCTAGGAATGGAAGCGTCATGGTTATACAATCGTTTATGATCACATCATCCTCAAGTTATCCTAATACATGTACATCCTACATACTGGAAGATCAAGACTAAACATGAAGTATTAAATCAATTTTGCATTGTCTACTTCTAAGTTTTATTAAATTTCTCATTTGATCATTGGGAGTCAGTATCGATCATATACTTTCCAAAAGTATATATCATACTTAGGTGTTTATCATATACTTTCCAAAAGCATATAGAAATCCTTACAAATTCAGTAAAGCTTCCAAAGCGAGACGTTTGTGCATAGAATTTGGACCTTCCCAATATCTACTGAGTGAGCTCATGTCTTCCGATTCAGTAAATGAACATGTATGATCCCTTTGAGAGATCATATTACTTATATGCCCTTGTATGCACACCAGTGTGTCGGTGTATAGACCTTGATTAGGTCATCAACCTATTGGTCTGCCAAATGTACATACACGGACATATAGTAATACATCTATCTCCGGTCAGAGAATGCGTGCCTATATCGTGACAACATATGACATAGGTCTTTGGTTATCTTGATCTTGTTAAGTCAACTCTTTGATCTAACTTATCTAACACCTCTAAATCTCTATTCTTACGTAGAAGACCTACATCAAGAGGTCGGTTAGATATCAGCCTTTAGAGAAAGGATTTCCCTCTCCTTCTCAGGATGGAGATCCTCTGTTAATAATCATTTGACAGTGTTTGATGCGTCCTCAATCTAACTCTTTAGATATTCATCTAAGCACCAGCCTCTATGATTCACCAATTGAAACAATAGTTGTATGATCATTAATATGTCCATGGAACAAAATCCTAGTTGTACTAAGAGACCTATTAGGCAAATTAATTATTCTTCATTTTAGATCGATGAATAATATTTTCAATAACATTGATCATATGGATTGTTGAAAGATCTTGGAGTCTATGTGGGGATGATGTTAGGCCACTTCATAAAGGGTGGCTTAGGAACCATTCTTGGGGATTGCCGAAACCAGTACTATAACCTACTTTTTTTGGTAGCCATGATATATAAAGATTGGATACTAGATTGATATAATGATTCAGATGAGGAATGGTCCACGAGCGTAACTTTTTCTAATGCCCCAAAAATGGGTTGGTAAAACAGATGCTAACCGGGGAACAAGCAAGAATGCTAAGCAATGCAAATTCAAAGAAGAATCCAAATATCATGCCTACACCAAAAAATCCATCAAAAATATGATCTTAAAAAAATCCTACTTCTTGGTGAAGACTCGGTTACACCGATCAGACTTCACAAGGGAATGAAGACTACATTGGTCCATTCCCGGTTCCTTTCCTCTTCTTCTAGATTCTTCCCCCACTCGATTATAAACACCAACGGTACCTGGCCTTATAAGGGATTATCTATCTTTATGAGGACGAGCTACCAGGAGAGCAGACTCTTTTATAGTTCAGTGGTTTGTTTGGGAGGAGCTGAAAAATTCACACACATGGATCTGTCATTTCAAAGTAGCAAGAGTATGCGACCGGGAGGATGGCTCTGATCTAATCGTGAATAGAACTAGGCAATAAGATTATATAACCTAAGGGTTGTTATGTCACATTTACTAACTTTACTGCAGTTTCAATCAAACTGATGATCCAAAGGTCTTCTATGAGCTCCAAACTTCGATTTTAATAAGACAAGTTAAAAAATAAAAAAATCATTCCAAGTTCATTCTTTTTCTTCTCTTTCTTTTCTGCATTTATTGGAGTAAGTATTAGCTAGGGCTAGCAAAGGCAAGTATAGTGGGGGTGTGACGAATCTCCCATTCACTGCCTTTATTCTTTCATGTTTGCCTTTAAACCTTAGCTAAATGCATGTGTATAACATTATAATGCAAAAAAATATCTTTTATTTACATCATAAATATTGTATAAAATACTGCATTTAAAGCCAAAATAAAGAAGGAAATAAAATAAAAATAAATGAAATATCATCGGTATTGAATAACCGAAAACCTTCAGATGTAGGCAGCATGATGACTGGGTCGACAAGGAATAAAGTAGGGGGTGATAAGGGACAAAAATATAATAAAAACCCTAATTTTTATTCTTCAATAAAGCCAATTTAGGACCTATTTTATTCTTTATTATTTATACCTCAAATCAAAACTTTGTACATGAAAGTTTTCAATAAAAATACAAGAAAAATATGAACTTTATTTCACATAAAAATTATGCACAATGTACCCTACACATTTAGAATAAAAAACCAAAATACAAACTTCACAGACATGTATCTCCTCCATATTGTATCGAAATTGACCAAACTCACCTTTAATTTAAATAAAATTTAATAAGATATTTAATGAAGGTGATTTCATTCAATTTGGAGTTAAGATGCAAAAGTTAGGTTTTGGGCTCCTATTGTGCAATTCTGAATAAAATAATCATTTTAGTAATTATTTATATTTTTGTACTTTTATAAATTTGTAAATACTATTAATAACATATGTGCATAAATAGAATAAAGTAAAATCATAAAAAATGAAATAAAATGAATAAGTGAATCAAATAACCTATTAAATATACATACATATACCTATATAATATATACATCTATTATTTAGGTGTACATATTTCTTCAGAAAATACAATAAAAATATATTTATGCGTATTTAAAATTATAAATATAAAAATTGTGTATACAAAATAATGAAATTTAAAATTTAAAATAAAAATAAAATACCTAATATATAATAAATATTCCTATAAATGAAACTCTAAAAAGTAACATGCAACAAATAACTTCTAAAAAATAAATAAAAATCATATTAAAATACTACACAAAATAATAAATATTTTCATGTTTTAAAAAAATAAAATAAAATAAATCATTTATTTTTATTTTTATTTTTTTTGAACTCAAATTATGATTTGTCCTGTACTAGGTTGCGTCGACCAATTGGGTCTACTCTTCAGCTGACCTCCGTCAACAGACCCACCTGCAACCCTAAGCTATCAGACCTCGTAAATCACCCATCTTCCTCGATTTTTCACTCCGATTATTTAGTTTTGTTGCTCCGATTCCTTCTTGACCTTTGACCCTCAATCCTTAGACTTTCATGTTGAATTCATTCCTCGATCTGAGGATCAAAGCATCAATTGTTCTTCCCAAGTTAAGACCCCCTATATAAAAATAAGTCCCCGGCCCCATTTGAATTTGATCCCCCTGCTGTCCTAGAAATCCTTCAATTTCTTCGTGTTTTGGTCCCTTGTGACAACATGAAGACAATCGTGTTGTTTGGAGTGGAGGAAGAGACCTGTATGTGGTAATATGAGCCTTGCCAACCATCTAAGAGGAGCTCGAACTGGCTCCCTCATTTCTTAATTCTCGTTCAATTCTTCTTCACCTCGATGCACTTTATTCATAATGATCCTTTCTGAATCAGTAAATTGGGCCTCCCACTCCATATCTTGTTGAAGGCCCTTCACCTGACACCACTCCGTCTCATCTCACCCCAATTACACCCCCAGTCCCTTTATTTTATGTATTTGAGCTTCTCGTGTAGGTCCCAGAGGTCAAGGACCTCTTTTGGGTCAAGCTTTGTCCAGTTGAAGTAGATCTAGGTCCTTCTCCCTTCTTCGAACTTTAGAACCCCATCGATGGGTCCTGGATCCTTTTGAGGCCACCAATCTATGCAGAGGAGCATCGTCATCATTTTGAACAAATTGGGAGTTTCCTAGGAGGACAGAGTCATCGAGGAGCAGAGATCAAAGATCACTTGTGGATAGTTCTTCCCCAATTCTTCCAGCTAGTGCCTCGACTGTTAGATCGAGAACGACGCTCCAAATCTTCTAGCTATCGTTGGATCAGGCAGGATTCGACCATTCAATCATCCATTGAGATCTAATCTCAACCGCACGCCTCGAAGTGTCATCCATCGTTGAGTGGTCACCATGTGTTTATGTGAAGTCATCTCGACCATCCGCTAATGCCTATTGGGGATAATTTTTTAAAAAATATAACCCTGCCTCTTTTGTACTTTCTTTTTAGCCCAGAAAATTTGAGTTATGGTGTAAAAAATTTAGTAATATTTGTAGTAGGACCCATGTACTCTTTTTACTTGCACTTAGGTTCCTTGCCAGTGCGTGCATACGTGAGCTGGTGGGCATTTTTCATGGACATCCCTATAGTTTGGGGTTATTATTCGGTCCTTTAAATATGTAATCCAATTCAAACTTTTTACATATTTTGCATGTAAGCCCCTCTACTTTTTCAAAATTGCATTTATACCTCGCGAATATTATATTATTTAAATATTTGAGGAAATTTTGTGCAGAGGCCCTTCTACTTAATATTTTTATTCAGTATTGCATTTTTGTTTAAATATATTTGTGTTTCGGTTCGTACCTTTCTTGAATTCTTATAATATTTCTTACATTAAAAATACGATTTTGCGTCTAAAATTTGTAGAAAAATTATTTTAAGTTACTGATATTAATTAAAGTCACGTATATTTTTCACAAGTAAATTATTTTATGATATTTAGAAAATCCAAAAATATTGCATTTTATTTCTATTTGCCTTAAAAATTCAAAAAAAACTATAAAAATGTTTTGAAAAATTATAAAAAAATTAGGAGTTATTTATTATTGTATTTCAAACCAACAGACCTAAAATATCAAAAGAAAATAAAAAAATTTGCAACCCTCTCTAACCCTAAAATTTTTAAAAATCATTAAAGAAAATGCTTTTTATATTTCTGTATTTTATTTATAGAATACATAATATATATATAAATTAGTCTCGAAAATTTTTGAGCTATTTCGTTATTTTTAAATTCCCAAAACAATCCCATTATATATTATTCTTCATTGTTTTCCTATTTTCATTCTGTTAAAAATACAAAAATGCCAAAAAAAAGAAAAATCAAACATATCAAAATTAAAAAAACAAAAATATTTTCTTTTCTCTATTTTTAATACTTCTAACTATATTTATACATATAATAGCATTATATATTTTTATTTATTTATTTACTTATATCACTATTATTATTATAATAAAACAAATATTTTTAATACCCTTAAAAATGAAAAAGGACTATACTTAGGATATATTCTATCATAGTATCTATATTATCTATTTACCTTATATACATCTATGTTCCATTAATTAAAAAGAAAAGCAAAAAAATCAGAAAAAATATAATTGTATAATTAAAAAAATTATAAATGAAAAGTTAAAAAATATTCAAAACCCACAAAACATTAAAAAGTCAGTACAAAAAACGCATAACATTTAGTCTTTTTTGCCAATTTTTGTGATTTATTCCCCTTGCTCCTTGTGTTCGACTTCTATGCATACTTACACCGATACACATTATTCGTAGAGTTATAATGAATTTTAACTTCACCACTTGCTTTTAATTTCTGGATTATTCTAGTTGTGGATAAATTGTTGATTTATTAGGGGTTCTCATTTGGACATCGTAGCGATGATGTTCCCGCCTTGTGACTAACATTAGATCGGTATAAATCCCTTTTCAATAAATGGTGCCGTTGTCGGGGAACAACACTGACGAGTCTAAATTTCCCTTATGTTAATTGATGTTAATTAAGCGTGTGAAAATAATGATGTATCGTTTCATTGTAGGGGGTAATCAGAATCGATCAAGAAAATAACAACTTAATTATTCGAATTTTAGTTGGTGTGGTTTTATATTTATTTACCTTAGCCAAATCCTAGGCTCGGACTCGAGGAGGCAAAGGAACAACCTAGGCAAGGTTTATCAAATTTCATGCTCAGTTTTCAAGGTGATATTTTTGTATTTTTAATGCAATTTTTTGGATGAAAATGCAAATGTTGACAAATTTAGGGACTAAAATTCAACTTTCAGTTAAACAGAGTCCAAAAAATTATGAAACTTTGACAAGATGTAATCTATGCCAAAATGAGTGCACTGTAATTTTTAGAATTTTCTGATACAAGAAGAAAATTTAATGAATTTATGAATGCAAACAAGGAGATTTCTGATGATTAATTATAATAAATATTAAATCTATTTATTTTCAGGAAATAAAATTATCTAAGCACTAAGTGAACTATCTCGAAAAATTCTAAATCCTAAAAATGTTAAATTTAATCACTATTAAAAATTAATTACTGAGTACATAAAATAATTTTTATATAGCAAAATATGCATGTAAATCAATTCTTTTTTGGAACAATGTTTTAATTCTGCTATACAAGGATTTTTGGCAAATTTTGGATCTATGATTAATAAGATATGAATTTCTAAGTTCACAATGGACAATATATGCAATTTTCGCAAGAATATTAATTATTAGTTGCCCACAAAGAATAAAAATATCACAAGTATGCCATAATGTCAAGAATTAATTTTATAACAAAATGATATTTTTGAAATAATAAAATGATGCAATGAATATGCTCAAAATATGGTGAAAACACATGGGTCTGTTTGCAATTATAATAATTAAAGAAAATAAACAAAACTACAAAAGAAGGGACTTAGTTGTAATTATTGAGCCCTCTGAGGGATGTTCTGCAAAAGTTTGAGAGTGGGACATGCATGGCGCGTGCCCTCTAGTGCGGGTTTGCTCTATGAATGAGTGAAACACTAGGGGCTTCTTTGTAAATTCTCCCTCTCCCACACATACTGGTCACATGCGGGGAGGGAGGCTTCTAATTACGTGTTGGCAGGTGTAGCCTCCTGCTCCCTAGATCTTTTGGCTGACAATAGACCAAAGTTGTGGGAGATGCCTCCTAGAAGAAGACGAAGTGGAGGAGGTGAAGCTCCTTTGGCCAACAAACGACCGGCGGACATCGGAGAAGAATGAGAAAGCATAGTTGAGGACGGAGGAGCAGGAGAAGGCATAGTCGAGGATGGAGGAGCGTGGCCGAGCAAAGCCGGCCTTTATGCGAGAAGTTGTTGACATGGTGGCTTGGCGTAAGCGGAAGATAGCGATGATTGAGGTGTGAAGGCAAAGTCGATGGAGGTGTGGTGTGGATAGTCAAGAAGAATGGAGGGGAGGTATTGTCACCACATGCATCCTCCTTCTTCATTAATGGTGACATACGACTCGACGATCAACGGTGGGCAACCCACTAACGAGTCGCTAAATACGTATTTTAATTTGGACATGTCGTAGTATGTGTACTTAGAGATTCGATCAGAACCGAGAGAAGGATCTCCGTGAAGAGTGTCTCGGCTTTAATTTATATCCCGAGCAAGTCTGGGGTCGAACACAAGGATGCAAAGGAACAACTTCGGGTTTAATTCGAAAATTTAAATCTTGATTTCCAAGCGGTAATTTTTTTTATATTTTTTATGCAAATAGAATGCCAAATGCAAATGCGGGTGAATTAAGATACTAAGAAAGCACACAACTTAGCCAAATTAAATTTAATGCGAAATTAATTTAATTTAGCCAAATTATATTTTTTCTAGGATCCTAATCTAGTGATGAATGCAAGATAAATTCTTTTGTATCTTTAGGAATTAAAATGCAAAAATTAAAAATGCACACTTTTTATGGATTTTTTCACAACTTTTCACTAAAACAGTAAGCAAAAATTATGAAAAAATTACTGGAATAAAAACATGATGAAATGAGACTATGATGACCGAAAAATCTCACAAAATCCGGATAAAGGTAAAAACAAGGGTCGTTACGACCTAGATCTCGGAAATCGATCAACAAGAAAAAGAGACCACCAAATAAGAATAATCAGTCAAAAACCGAATAAGCGGTCTTGCTATTTATTTAACCTGGTATAGCGACCAGGGTCGAACTCAAGGAGCACGGATTGGCCAAGTGGCATACAAAGTAGTCAGAAAATGAAATAAAAAGATAAAATATTTTTGGTGGTTTTTATAGATTTATAATTTTTTGTGTGTTTTTAATTATGAAGAAAATAGGAAGAAAGGCAAAAACCACAAAAACAACAATTTTTATGCATTAATTTGCCCAATCTATTGCTTGCTCCCTATGTTCGACCTCTACATAATACTTACACTTATACACTCCTTTGTTGTAGATTTATAATAGATTTTAAATCCACACATTTATTTGTAATGCTATATTTTTTGGATTAATTATTGATTAACTCGAGATTTCTTGTGGGTCGCCTCATCGATAATTTATGTTCACTTTCCGTGAGAATAATTTCTAACCCATGAAAAATCTCATTATCAACCCCCATGTGGTTATGTGTTATTATTTGGTCCATTAATTTTGTAATCTAGTTAAAAACGTTTTGGATAATTTGCATGTAAGCTCTGTCTCTTGGAAATTGCATTTGTACTTCTATCGGTATAATATGTTTAAATATTGGTGGGAATATTGTGTGGAGGCCCTTGTACTTTATATTTTTGTTCTAGATTTCATTTTTGTCTCAATATATGTTTGTTCAGTCCCTGCCAATCTTGAATTTCTATTTATTACCAGTCTTGCAGTGAAAATACCATTCTGCTTCTAAAATTTGTAAGAAATTTATTTTAAGTACCTGATATTAATTCAACTAACATATATTTTCATATGGCCATTTAAATATTTTCCTATATTTAAAAATCCAAAAATATTGCATCTAATCATTGGTTGCAATAAAAAAACCTTAAATATCAAATACGTTTTGAAAAATTATAAAAAAATGAGGAGTTATTTATTATTTTATTTGAAACCTACAAACCAAAAATCAATAAAAAAATAGAAAAGAAAACAAAAAATTATGAACCCTCTCTAACCTTAAAAATTGTAAAAGATCATTAAAAATACGAAAATTTCTTTTCTATATATGTATTTGATTTATAATATACATAATATATTAATTTGTGTCTTGGAAGTTTTTGAGCTATTTAGATATTTTTAAATTCCAAAATAATCGGATTATTTATTATTGCTCATTGTTTTCCAATTTTGATTCCGTTAAAAAGACAAAAAATGCATAAATTAAAAGAAAAATCACTAAAACATATCAAAATAGAGAAAATAAAATATTTATTTTTATATTTTGAGTATTTATAGCTATATTTATATACATCAGCCTATAGTATATATAGTTCAACAACAATAAAAACAAAGCCTTTTCCCACAATAAAATAGGGTCGGCTACATGGATTCTTCGCCTCCATTCAGATCTATTTTGGGCTAATCCCGGGCTTATATCCATAAAACTAAGATCCCTTCATATGGTCTCTTTCCAACACTTCTCAGGCAGTCCTCGCCCTCTCTTAGCCGGCTCAACATCCCAACATTCACATCTTCTAACTGGTGCATCGGTTGATCTTCTTTGCAAATGTCCAAACCATCTTAAGTGGTTTTCTCGCATCTTATCCTCGATCGGAGCTACACCAACTTTATTTCTGATTGCCTCATTCCGAATCCGATCTTTACGTGTGTGTCCACACATCCACCTTAGCATTTTCATTTCTGCTACATCCATTCTCTGCACATGTCTATGGTTCGCAGGCCAACATTTAGATCCATAAAGCATAGCAGGTCTCACAGCTGCTTTGTAAAACATTCCTTTAATCTTTAAAGGAATTTTTTTATCACAGAGAATAGCAGAGGCTCCTCTTCACTTTAGCCAGCCTGCATTTATTCTATTAGTAATATCTCCATCAATTTCCCCATCATGTTGCAGAATAGATCCCAAATATCTAAAGGAATCTCTCTTCTGAATGTTATCGTCACCAATCTTCACCTCGATTCCTTCACCATTGCCTCCATCAAAGGTGCACTCCATATATTCCATCTTAGCCCTACTTATACGTAATCCTTTAGTCTCCAACTCATGTCACAAGCTTCTCATTTACTCCATCTCTAGTCTCGTCAATTAACACAATATCATCAGCAAATAACATACACCAAGGTAACTCATCCTGAATGTGACTGGTCAACTCATCCATAATCACTGTAGTATATATAGTTATATTTATATTTACTTATATCAATTTAAATATTATAAAAAATACTAAAAATAATTTTAATACCCTAAAAATAAAAAGAACTGGACTTAGGGTATTTTTAAGATTTCTCTATATTTTATATATATATTTATATATTTATATCCTATCTATGATAGTACCTATGTTATCTATATACCTTATATATATATCTATATTCCATTAATTAAAAAATAAAAATAAGAAAAAATAAAATTATAAAATCAAAAATGAATAATCTATAAATTAAAAATTCAAAAAATAAATATTCAAAACCCACAAAAAATAAAACATCCTCATAAAAATCACAAAAACATTTGATATCGTTTTTACTAATTTGTGTGATCTATTCCCCGTGCTACCTATGTTTGACCTTTATACATACTTACACATATACACATTATTTTTAGAGCTATAATAAATTTTATCTCTAACACTTGCTTTTGATTGCTTGATTATACTAGTTGTGGGTTAATTATTGATTAATTATGGGTTCTCATTCAGTAACTATAGCGATGGTGTTCCCCTTGTAAGGTACATCAGACCGGTGTAAATCCCTTTTCAATAAATGGCGTCGTTGCTGCGGAGCAATACACATGATATAATTTTGTGTGCATTTTTGTTCATTTTTTTTGTGGCTTTATTTTTTCCTTTATTTGAGATAATTGTTATCTCTGTTAATCACTTCTCTTCTATTTTTCTTGCGAGGGACCTCGAGGCGAAGGCGACTGCTTTGGTGGTTGAAGCACCCGATCTACTAAGAGAGTATCTCTTCTTCTTATGAGCTATTGGAGAGATGAGGAGAGAGAGAGAAAAAGATTTACCATAATCATTTTTTCTTTTATTTTTGTGAGAGAGACCTCATTTTTATTTCTATTATTAATTATAATAATACAAGTGGACATTGGACATTCAGGCCTTTTTTACCAAGTGTTGTGCCCTTGGGATCTCACTAAGTTTTCCATTATTTTCTTCGCCTTATTTTCTTTGTTTTTCGCATTTTTTATTTTTATTTGTTTTGTGGAATGAGCCCTTAGCATTTTAGGATTGCTTGCTTGGTAAATTAGGTCCAAACATTTAATAGAAGCATGTACCTATAGTATCTACATTTGGACTGAGTCAAAATTTAATTTTTGATTACTTATACTTGGAACCATGTGCCGCAAGAGACTCTACACAATGCCTACAGGATCCGTTGTAGTGGGCACTGAAGAGCATACATGACTGGACATTTGGGTTCTATTTTTAAGTAATTAACATTTGGTTCTTCAGGATTAATAGAAATTCCTATTTAGGGTGATTTCCTTCATTTGAATATCATGCATGTAGATTAGGTTTAAAATTTCTGCCATGCATCCCGCATGGAGAGAGCTGGGAAGCATTATAAGTACTTCTGATTGAGCATTCAACAGTTAGGATAAAGTGTGATATTTCCATCTTTAATTTACCTTGCATATGTTTATCGCTTTCTCCCTCTAATTTTGAGCACTTAGCACTTAAAAAATCCAAAACAAATCGTAATGCACTTTGCATTAAAAGATACCCAAAAATGAAAACCAAAAATTTAAAAAAGAGGACTACTAATTATACTTTGACCTAATAAAAATCACAAGTAATATCATTGTTTGGGACTCACAAAGCCCTCATTACTTCAGGTACATTCTAGACATAGTGAGGCATGACCCTTAAGGAATAGAGCCAAAAACCCAATCTGTGGCTAACCTTAACTATCACTTTGGACCGGCGAATTATTAGCGCTTCTATTGTACGTAGATGATTAGGGTCTCATTGATGAAGGTGATATCACCTTGTGTAAATGATCCGACTTGAATTGAAATATTGAGCATAGGCCACTTCCTCATAGGGGTATCTATCTCATCCTCTTACGTTAGAGTACCTCAATTGCGAGGGAAGTGGTGGTTTTGACTATCGGCTTCCTCTCTCTCTCTTTTCTTTGGTTGAGCAGCCCCGTGATCGATATTGAGGACCACGAAAAGTGCATATTAGAGGATACAAAGGAGGTGGAACAAGTACGGGGATACTTTCGTGGCAGTATACACTCTCCTCCAAGGGCTAACCGCTTAACGATGTGTTTACACTTTTGCATGAATCACAACTCTAAAATTGAAAAAATAAAAATAGTTGAACTCTCATGGTTTCACAAGAGTTGAGTTGGTGAATCCATTTTTCATGATGTTTGTTTGATTTAGAATTAGGTCCAAAGATCAAGTCCCACACACTTGTGCAATTTTGTCACTTATTATTCTTTTGCATACTTCCTATTGACCCATGCTCGTTGTGGACCTTCTACTATTTTACACTTCATTTATTTCTTGTTCATCACCGTATCTTTCCACCATCATCACATGTTTTTTCCCTTCAAGATGTCGACTCTAAGATGGTTTGGTCAGGACTCTGCTGGCACCGCACATCGAGTACTTGAGTTCAACAATTCCTATGATTTAGGGTGATTTCCATGTACATGGTTCAGACTTTGTGAACCACCCTCAGACTCCCTGCTTCTTATTCCCCCAACAAATCAGGAAAACTCTCTTCATGAGTTCTGTCGTCTTTGGATGGAGATAGATTTTACTCCATATACCTCTTCATCCTTAATAAGATTCGGAATTGACCTTAATTCTAAAGTATTCTCTCCATATGGTGCATGCATGCAGACTGATCGGAGTATATTTCCCATTACAGATCTTGACACCGATATGGAGCCCACTTTTTCACAACCAGATAAAGATATGGCTACCACAAACAAAGGAAAGGGTGAAGGATATGTGAAGATCCTTAAGTGCATCATGGAAGCATGAGGATCGCATCGTATGCAATCAGGAGCGAGTAGTCACTAGTGGAGAGGAATTTAAAAATATTCAAACGACCAAAACACATGATCCAAGAACACTCCTCGGACCATTTCATCTAAACCACAAACAAGTATTAGGTTTACCTCTTGAAGCATGGTTGTGATTGAGTCTCTAAATGAAGAGACCTCCAGTATCAAGTCTGATGCACGGAGGAGGCGCTTGTGAGCGTGTTGATGAGATGCGTACTCCTCACAATCAATGTTGATGATCCAAATAGTGAATGTCCTTATCTCGTCATGTGAGATCCGACGTCTTCTTCACGAGCGAGGCACACCTAAGGAGATGAAGATCCACGAGCAAATAATCTGGCAGCATAACGATGATGTTACGGCGATGGCGACTTTCTCTATGGTTCCATGGTGGATGGCCACAATGAGAGAGAAAGAGAGGCTTGGTGTGTATAGAGAGATATGGAGAGAGTTTAATTCCTCTTGTAATTATGTATGTTATCAAAAGAAAGGGCTACCCTTCCTTTTGTACTAGTTGGATGGATGTGGATCTCAATCCATGTGCTCTCTGAATCTATAGTGTGGATTGAAAGTTTATTGATCAATGGCTATGATTTGGTTCTCCAAAAATGCAACAACAATTAGTTTAAAATAAATTAGCTATATCCTTTTCAAAATAATAATTACTTCATTTTAATTTCAATTAATATGCATAGATAATGTGAAGGCCAAGTCCCCTTATTATAAATAGGGTGGTCTCCCTCTTGAACATGTCAAGGTGGACGACTACAAAAAAGGGATAAAGTCTCCTTTTCAATCTATATATTAATTAATAGGAAATAATAATTATTGCATTTATCTTCACAAAAGTAATTCCAAATAAAATTTGTGAAAACTGCAATCACACCATTGATAAATATGAATCATATTCATATATCCAACATAATATGTAAATTAGATTTACAATTAATTATGTATTGTGAATCACATTCACAATAACATATAATTTATAAATTCTATTTACAATTAAATGTCTCCATCATATTATAAATCATATTTATAATATCCATGATTATTGTGGATAGTGATATCCACATTAATCATAACCTTGATAATTAAATCATACTTAATTATCATGGATCTTTATTATCATGTGCCCAAACACATGAATCGCATTCACATTATACACATCCTTGATAATTAAATCACATTCAGTTATCTTAGATAACTCTCCTTATATCGTTAAATAATATGAATCAAATTCATATCATTCGTGATAATTAAATCACATGTAGTTATACATTTCTCAATGCTCGGATACTTATATCAACAGTGAAATTATCCTTAAACCCTTCAAGAACAATGTGCCTTCTTTGCATATACTTGGAGATAAGGATAGGGTGATTGTATTCCTCCATGTATAGTAACTTGGATATTGAGATCATATCTCAAATACAGATCTTGCGGACCTCTCATAGATGCTTGATTAAATGAAGATCGCAATTTTAATCTTCTCATTGCATCTGAGTCACATTCAAATCAATGACCAATATTTGGACCAAGATCAGATCACTTCTCTACTTAGAAGAGTCACTAAATTCCATACTTGTTTCATGACTCCCTAGGAATGGAAGCGTCATGGTTATACAATCGTTTATGATCACATCATCCTCAAGTTATCCTAATACATGTACATCCTACATACTGGAAGACCAAGATTAAACCTGAAGTATTAGATCAATTTTGCATTGTCTACTTCTAAGTTTTATTAAATTTCTCATTTGATCATTGGAGTCAGTATCGATCATATACTTTCCAAAAGTATATATCATACTTAGGTGTTTATCATATACTTTCCAAAAGCATATAGAAATCCTTACAAATTCAGTAAAGCTTCCAAAGCGAGACGTTTGTGCATAGAATTTGGACCTTCCCAATATCTACTGAGTGAGCTCATGTCTTCCGATTCAGTAAATGAACATGTATGATCCCTTTGAGAGATCATATTACTTATATGCCCTTGTATGCACACCAGTGTGTCGGTGTATAGACCTTGATTAGGTCATCAACCTATTGGTCTACCAAATGTACATACACGGACATATAGTAATACATCTATCTCCAGTCAGAGAATGCGTGCCTATATCGTGACAACATACGACATAGGTCTTTGGTTATCTTGATCTTGTTAAGTCAACTCTTTGATCTAACTTATCTAACACCTCTGAATCTCTATTCTTATGTAGAAGACCTACATCAAGAGGTCTGTTAGATATCAACCTTTAGAGAAAGGATTTCCCTCTCCTTCTCAGGATGGAGATCCTCTGTTAATAATCATTTAACGGTTCTTGATGAGTCCTCAATCTAACTCTTTAGATATTCATCTAAGCACCAGCCTCTATGATTCACCAATTGAAACAACAATTGTATGATCATTAATATGTCCATGGAACAAAATCCTAATTGTACTAAGAGACCTATTATGCATATTAATTATTCTTCATTTTAGATCGATGAATAATATTTTCAATAACATTGATCATATGGATTGTTGAATGATCTTGGAGTCTATGTGGGAATGATGTTAGGCCACTTCATAAAGGGTGGCTTAGGAACCATTCTTGGGGATTGCCGAAACCAGTACTATAACCTACTTTTTTGGTAGCCATGATATATAAAGATTGGATACTAGATTGATATAATGATTCAGATGAGGAATGGTCCACGAGCGTAACTTTTTCTAATGCCCCAAAAAATGGGCTGGTAAAACAGATGCTAACCGGGGAACAAGCAAGAATGCTAAGCAATGCAAATTCAAAGAAGAATCCAAATAACATGCCTACACCAAAAAATCCATCAAAAATATGATCTTAAAAAAATCCTACTTCTTGGTGAAGACTCGGTTACACCGATCAGACTTCACAAGGGAATGACGACTTTCAATGGTCCATTCCCGGTTCCTTTCCTCTTCTTCTAGATTCTTCCCCCACTCGATTATAAACACCAACGGTACCTGGCCTTATAAGGGATTATCTATCTTTAGGAGGACGAGCTACCAGGAGAGCAGACTCTTTTATAGTTCAGTGGTTTGTTTGGGAGGAGCTGAAAAATTCACACACATGGATCTGTCATTTCAAAGTAGCAAGAGTATGCGACCGGGAGGATGGCTCTAACCTAATCGTGAATAGAACTAGGCAATAAGATTATATAACCTAAGGGTTGTTATGTCACATTTACTAACTTTACTGCAGTTTCAATCAAACTGATAATCCAAAGGTCTTATATGAGCTCCAAACTTCAATTTTAATAAGACAAGTTAAAAAATAAAAACAATCATTCCAAGTTCATTCTTTTTCTTCTCTTTCTTTTCTACATTTATTGGAGTAAGTATTAGCTAGGGCTAGCAAAGGTAAGTAAAGTAGGGGTGTGACGAATCTCCCATTCACCGCCTTTATTCTTTCATGTTGGCCTTTAAACCTTAGCTAAATGCATGTGTATAACATTATAATGCAAAAAATAATATCTTTTATTTACATCATAAATATTGTATAAAATACTGCATTTAAAGACAAAATAAAGAAGGAAATAAAATAAAAATAAATGAAATATCATCGGTATTGAATAACCCAAAACCCTCAGATGTAGGCAGCATAATGACTGGGTCGACAAGGAATAAAGTAGGGGGTGATAAGGGACAAAAATATAATAAATACCCTAATTTTTATTCTTCAATAAAGCCAATTTAGGACCTATTTTCCTCTTTATTATTTATACCTCAAATCAAAACTTTGTACATGAAAGATTTCAATAAAAATATGAACTTTATTTCACATAAAAATTATGCACAATGTACCCTACACATTTAGAATAAAAAACCAAAATACAAACTTCACAGACATGTATCTCCTCCATATTGTATCGAAATTGACCAAACTCGCCTTTAATTTAAATAAAATTTAATAAGATATTTAATGAAGGTGATTTCATTCAATTTGGAGTTAAGATGCAAAAGTTAGGTTTTGGGCTCCTATTGTGCAATTCTGAATAAAATAATCATTTTAGTTATTATTTATATTTTTGTACTTTTATAATTTTGTAAATACTATTAATAACATATGTGCATAAATAAAATAAAGTAAAATCATAAAAAATGAAATAAAATGAATAAGTGAATCAAATAACCTATTAAATATACATACATATACCTATATAATATATACATCTATTATTTTAGTGTACATATTACTTCAGAAAATACAATAAAAATATATTTATGTGTATTTAAAAGTATAAATATATAAATTGTGTATACAAAATAATGAAATTTAATATGGAAAATAAAAATAAAATACCTAATATATAGTAAATATTCCTATAAATGAAACTCTAAAAAGTAACATGCAACAAATAACTTCTAAAAAATAAATAAAAATCATATTAAAATATTACACACAATAATAAATATTTTCATGTTTTAACAAAATAAAATAAATCATTTATTTTTATTTTTATTTATTTTTGAACTCAAATTATGATTTCTCATGTACTAGGTTGCGTCGACCAATTGGGTCTAGTCTTCAGCTGACCTCGGTCAACAGACCCACCTGCAACCCTAGGCTATCAGACCTCGTAAATCACCCATCTTCCTCGATTTTTCACTCCAATTATTTAGTTTTGTTGCTCCGATTCCTTCTTGACCTTTGACCCTCAATCCTTAGACTTTCATGTTGAATTCATTCCTCGATCTGAGGATCAAAGCATCAATTGTTCTTCCCAAGTTAAGACCCCCTATATAAAAATAAGTCCCCGGTCCCATTTGAATTTGATCCCCCTTCTGTCCTAGAAATCCTTCAATTTCTTCGTGTTTTGGTCTGTTGTGACAACATGAAGACAATCGTGTTGTTTGGAGTGGAGGAAGAGACCTGTTTGTGGTAATATGAGCCTTGCCAACCATCTAAGAGGAGCTCGAACTGGCTCCCTCATTTCTTAATTCCCGTTCAATTCTTCTTCACCTCGATGCACTTTATTCATACTGATCCATTCTGAATCAGGAAATTGGGCCTCCCACTCCATATCTTGTTGAAGGCCCTTTGCCTGACACCACTCCGTCTCATCTCACCCCAATTACACCCCTAGACCCTTTATTTTATGTATTTGAGCTTCTCGTGTAGGTCCCAGAGGTCAAGGACCTCTTTTGGGACAAGCTTTGTCCAGTTGAAGTAGATCTAGGTCCTTCTCCCTTCTTCGAACTCTAGAACCCCATCGATGGCTCCTGGATCCTTTTGAGGCCACCAATCGATGCAGAGGAGCATCGTCATCATTTTGAACAAATTGGGAGTTTCCTAGGAGGACAGAGTCATCGAGGAGCAGAGATCAAAGATCACTTGTGGATAGTTCTTCCCCAATTCTTCCAGCTAGTGCCTCGACCGTTAGATCGAGAACGACGCTCCAAATCTTCCAGCTACCGTTGGATCAGGCAGGATTCGACCATTCAATCATCCATTGAGATCTAATCTCAACCGCCCGCCTCGAAGTGTCATCCATCGTTGAGCGGTCACCGTGTGTTTATGTGAAGTCATCTCGACCATCCGCTAATGCCTATTAAGGATAATTTTTTAAAAAAATATACCCCTGCCTCTTTTGTACTTTCTTTTTAGTCCAGAAAATTTGAGTTATAGTGTAAAAAATTTAGTAATATTTGTAGTAGGACCCATGTACTCTTTTTACTTGCACTTAGGTTCCTTGCCAGTGCGTGCATACGTGAGCTGGTGGGCATTTTTCATGGACATCCCTATAGTTTGGGGTTATTATTCGGTCCTTTAAATATGTAATCCAGTTCAAACTTTTTACATATTTTGCATGTAAGCCCCACCACTTTTTCAAAATTGCATTTATACCTCGCGAATATTATATTATTTAAATATTTGAGGAAAATTTGTGCAGAGGCCCTTCTACTTAATATTTTTATTCAGGATTGCATTTTTGTTTAAATATATTTGTGTTTCGGTTCGTACCTTTCTTGAATTATTATAATATTTCTTACATTAAAAATACGATTTTGCGTCTAAAATTTGTAGAAAAATTCTTTTAAGTTACTGATATTAATTAAAGTCACGTATATTTTTCACAAGGCTATTTAAATTATTTTATGATATTTAGAAAATCCAAAAATATTGCATTTTATCCCTATTTGCTTTAAAAATTCATAAAAACTATAAAAATGATTTGAAAATAATAAAAAAAATTAGGAGTTATTTATTATTGTATTTCAAACCTACAGACCTAAAATATCAAAAGAAAATAAAAAAATGCAAACTCTCTCTAACCCTAAAATTTTTAAAAATCATTAAAGAAAATGCTTTTTATATTTCTGTATTTTATTTATAGAATACATAATATATATAAATTAGTCTCGAAAATTTTTGAGCTATTTAGTTATTTTTAAATTCGAAAACAATCCCATTATATATTATTCTTCATTGTTTTCATATTTTCATTCTGTTAAAAATACAAAAATGCCAAAAAAAAAGAAAATTCAAAAAACATATCAAAATTTTAAAAAACAAAAATATTTTATTTTCTCTATTTTTAATACTTATAACTATATTTATACATTGTTTATTTACTTATATCACTATTATTATTATAAAAAACAAATATTTTTAATACCCTTAAAAATGAAAAAGGACTATACTTAGGATATTTTCTATCATAGTATCTATATTATCTATTTACCTTATATACATCTATGTTCCATTAATTAAAAAGAAAAGCAAAAAATCAGAAAAATATATAATTGTATAATAAAAAAATATATAAATTAAAAGTTAAAAAATATTCAAAACCCACAAAACATTAAAAAGTCAGTACAAAAAACGCATAACATTTAGTCTTTTTGTCAATTTTTGTGATTTATTCCCCTTGCTCCTTGTGTTCGATTTCTACGCATACTTACACCTATACACATTATTTGTAGAGTTATAATGAATTTTAACTTCACCACTTGCTTTTAATTTCTGGATTATTCTAGTTGTGGATAAATTGTTGATTTATTAGGGGTTCTCATTTGGACATCGTAGCGACGATGTTCCCGCCTTGTGACTAACATTAGATCGGTATAAATCCATTTTCAATAAATGGTGCCGTTGTCGAGGAACAACACTGACGAGTCTAAATTTCCCTTATGTTATTTGATGTTAATTAAGCATGTGAAAATAATGATGTATCGTTTCATTGTCGAGGGGTAATCAGAATCGATCAAGAAAAATAACAACTTAATTATTCGAATTTTAGTTGGTGTGGTTTTATATTTATTTATCTTATCCAAATCCTAGGCTCGAACTCGAGGAGGCAAAGGAACAACCTAGGCAAGGTTTATCAAATTTCATGCTCAGTTTTCAAGGTGATATTTTTTGGTATTTTAATGCAATTTTTTGGATGCAAATGCAAATGTTGACAAATTTAGGGACTAAAATGCAACTTTCAGTTAAACAAAGTCCAAAAATTATGAAACTTTGACAAGATGTAATCTATGCTAAAATGAGTGCACTGTAATTTTTAGAATTTTCTGATACAAGAAGAAAATCTAATGAATTTATGAATGCAAACAAGGAGATTTCCAATGATTAATTATAATAAATATTAAATCTATTTATTGTCAGGAAATAAAATTATCTAAGCACTAAGTGAACTATCTCGAAAAATTCTAAATCCTAAAAATTTTAAATTTAATAACTATTAAAAATTAATTACTGAGTACATAAAATGATTTTTATATAGAAAAATATGCATGTATATCAATTCTTTTTTGGCACAATGTTTTAATTCTGTTATACATGGATTTTTGGCAAATTTTGGATCTATGATTAATAAGATATGAATTTCTAAGTTCACAATGGACAATATATGCAATTTTCGCAAGAATATTAATTATTAGTTGACCACAAAGAATAAAAATATCACAAATATGCCATAATGTCAAGAATTAATTTTACAACAAAATGATATTTTTGAAATAATAAAATGATGCAATGAATATGCTCAAAATATGGTGAAAACACATAGGTCTGTTTGCAATTATAATAATTAAAGAAAATAAGCAAAACTACAAAAGAAGGGACTTAGTTGTAATTATTAAGCCCTTTGAGGGATGTTCTGCAAAAGTTCGAGAGTGGGACATGCATGGTGCGTGCCCTCTGATGCGGGTTTTCTCTATGAATGAGTGAAACACTAGGGGCTTCTTTGTAAATTCTCCCTCTCCCACACATACTGGTCACATGCGGGGAGGGAGGCTTCTAATTACGTGTTGGCAGGTGTAGCCTCCTGCTCCCTAGATCTTTTGGCCGACAATAGAGCAACGTTGTGGGAGATGCCTCCTAAAAGAAGACGAAGTTGAGGAGGTGAAGCTCCTGTGGCCAACAAACGACCGGCGGACATCGGAGAAGAATGAGCAAGCATAGTTGAGGACGGAGGACCAGGAGAAGGCATAGTCGAGGATGGAGGAGCGTGGCCGAGCAAAGCCGACCTTTGTGCGAGAAGTTGTTGACATGGTGGCTTGGCGTAAGCGGAAGATAGCGATGATCGAGGTGTAAAGGCAGAGTCGATGGAGGTATGGTGTAGATAGTCAAGAAGAATGGAGGGGAGGTATTGTCACCACATGCATCCTCCTTCTTCATTGATGGTGACATACGACTCGACGATCAACGGTGGGCAGCCCACTAACGAGTCACTAAATACGTATTTTAATTTGGACATGTCGTAGTATGCGTACTTAGAGATTCGATCAGAACCGAGAGAAGGATCTCCGTGAAGAGTGTCTCGGCTTTAATTTATATCCCGAGCAAGTCCGGGGTCGAACACAGGGATGCAAAGGAACAACTTCGGGTTTAATTCGAAAATTTAAATCTTGATTTCCAAGCGGTAATTTTTTTATATTTTTTACGCAAATAGAATGCCAAATGCAAATGCGGGTGAATTAAGATACTAAGAAAGCACACAACTTAGCCAAATTAAATTTAATACAAAATTAATTCAATTTAGCCAAATTATATTTTGTAGGATCCTAATCTAGTGATGAATGCAAGATAAATTCTTTTGTATTTTTAGGAATTAAAATACAACAATAAAAAGTGCACGCTTTTTATGGATTTTTTCGTAATTTTTCACTAGAACAGTAAGCAAAAATTATGAAAAAATTACTAGAATAAAAACATGATGAAATGAGACTATGATGACCGAAAAATCTCACAAAATCCGGATAAAGGTAAAAACAAGGGTCGTTACGACCTAGATCTCGGAAATCGATCAACAAGAAAAAGAGACCACCAAATAAGAATAATCAGTCAAAAACCGAATAAGCGGTCTTGCAATTTATTTAACCTGGTATAGCGACCAGGGTCGAACTCAAGGAGCACGGATTGGCCAAGTGGCATACAAAGTAGTCAGAAAATGAAATAAAAAGATAAAATATTTTTGGTGATTTTTATAGATTTATAATTTTTTTGTGTGTTTTTAATTATGAAGAAAATAGGAAGAAAGGCAAAAGGCACAAAACAACAATTTATTAAACACTCCAAAAAACTCAAAAAATTCAAATAACATTATTTTTGTGTTTTATAGGTTTTTAAGTGTTTATGACAATTTTCTCAAGATTTTATGATTTTTTATTTTATAAAAATGGGAAAATGTTGAAAATCAGAATCAATGTGCAATCAGATTTGAAAGGCTAATTAAAAATAGATAATTAGCTCTAAAAATCTGGAGACAATTTTTATGAAAACTAGGGATAAAAACTAAGCTACAGGAACATAAATTGCATTTTTTTTAATTTTATGGAATTTTTAATGATTTTTATGAGATATTTAGGTTTTGTAATTTTTAGGTGTTTTATAAAACCAAATTCAACCAAAATTGAACTGAAGCTAAAAGACACTAAAAGAAACAGTAAGTAATTATTTTAGAATTTTGAAAAGGTTTTTATATTTTTAATTGATTTTTCAATTCAAACAGTAAAAAAATGTGTGTTTTTTAATTTTTAAAAATATCAAAACAACTTAAAAATGTCCCAAAAATTTAGTGAAATTTTTACACAGTGGCAGGAGATACATAACCAAATTTCACTTGATTTGGAATTAATGTGATATTTTATTCAACCAATACAAAAGCCACATCATATAGGGACCTAAACGCAAGAAAAGTAACTTTCAGGGGCTAAACTGAAACACGTGTAGGGAGTATAGGGGCTCTAGTGTAAAATGCACGTAAAATCAACACATGCTCAAATTCATCCACGTACAAGGGTATATATGTAATTATCTAAAACTAAATTTTCATTCCATAACAGTCAGAAAACCCAAGCCCTGATCATGCAATTAACCCACAAAACTCACGTGTCGAAGCACGTGTCTCCACACAGTAAGGACTAAAGTGTAATATCTAAAAACTACAGGTCCTAGTATGCAATTTGTCCAAGTGTACTAATTTATTTAATAGACTAAAAAAACTAAAAGAAAATGCAGGGGGTCGGGCGCAAATTACCCAGCCACAGTGCGTGCGGGGCGCGTGAGGGTGACGTGTCGGGTGGTGAGTGGCTGGCATGTGCACGGTCCTGATGGCGCCTCCTGGAAGATCCAACGGTCCTGGCATGAGGGTGAATGTGGGGTGCACGTGACCGTCAGATCATGGATCTAACAGCCTGATAGTGGCAGGTGACGGTCGGCTCGGATGATAACTGGCGGTGAGGCGTGATCCAACGATGGAGAAGATGCCTGGAAGAACACCTCCTGGATGAACTTCGCCGATGAGCTGGAGCGGCTATGCACGTATGATGGATGATGATGACCGAGAAATCCTAATCCAAGACCCGGGTGAAGGTATAAAAATAAGGGTCGTTGCGACCCGGATTTCAGAGACTCAGTCAACAATAAAAAGAGACCACTAAATCAAAGATAAATCAATAAAACGTGAATAGTGGTATTCACTATTTATTTAACCTGGTATAGCGACTAGGGTCGAACTCGAGGAGCACGGATTGGCTCAAAGGAGCCTACAAAGTAGTCGAAAAGATAAAAAGAATAAAATATTTTTTTGGTGGATTTTATGTATTTTTACATTTTTTTGTGTTTTTAGTTATAAAAGAAATGCAAAAAAAGAGCTAAAAAGTACAAATTCAACAATTTATTAAACACTCAAAAAATGCTCAAAAAATTCAATTAAATTTTTTTGTTTTTTTTATTTTTTTATGTGTTTTTGGTAATTTTCTCAAGATTTTATGATTTTTAGTTGATTTTATAAAAATCGAAAAAGGCAAAAACAGTGAGGAAATGTGCACTCATATTTGAGAGGCTAATTAAAAATGGATAATTAGCCTATAAAAATCCGAAGACAATTTTTATGAATAATGGAATAAAATCTAATCTACATAAAGAGAAATTGCATTTTTTGAATTTTTTAGAATTTTTAATGATTTTTATAAGGTTTTTAGGGTTTTTTATTTTTATGGGTTTTATAAACCCAAAAAGGCTGAAAATTGGATAGAAACTCAAAGACAACAAAACAAATAATTCCTAATTTTTTTAGAATTTTTAGATGAATTTTTATATTTTTAGTTGATTTTCAATTTCAAACAGTAGCAAAAATGAAGGTTTTTTATTTTTTAAAAATATCAAAAAGTAACAAAAATGTTCCAAAAAATTAGTGAAATTTTTACACAGTGGCAGGAGTCATGTTTCTAAATTTCAGTTGATTTGGATTTAATTTGATATTTTATTCAATCACTACAAAGTCTACAGCACATAGGGACCTATATGCAAAGATACAAAGTTTCAGGGCTAAATAGATAACACGCGTGAAAACTAGAGGGGCATCAGTGCAAATATCACATCAATTCCACATTTGTTCCAATTCAGTACACACAGGGGCATAAATGCAAATATGTAAACTAAACGTTCAATTCATAACATCGGATAAACTCCATGCCCATACATGCAAAAAGTCCAAGATCTCATGTGACGAAACCCGTGTCTCACACAAGCAGGGACTAAATAGCAAATACACAAAACTAGAGGTCCAACTATGCAAAATATCCAAGTGTGCGCATTTATTTAATAGACTAAATAAAAACTAAAGAAAATTGTTGGGGTGTGGGCGCAAATTACCCAGCCGAGGCGCGTGCGGGGCGCGTGAGCACCAGGTGTCGAGCGGTGAATGGCTGTGGGTGCATGGTCCTGATGAAGCTTCCTGGAGAATCCAACGGTGCTGTCACAGAGGAGAACGTGGGGCGCACGTGGCCGTCAGATCATGGATCTAACGACCTGACAAGAGCAGGTTTCGTGCGGCTGAGATCAGAACTGGCGCTGAAGGGCGATCCGACAGCTGTGAGATGATCAGGAAGAACACCTCCTGGGAGAGCTTCCCCGATGATCCGGAGACGATCCAAAGGGCCGATGGAAGATCGGAGAGGGGTTTCTCCTCGCGATGTCGTTCCGCATCGGATGGTGGCCTCGGATGGAGCTCCCAACGGCCAGATCCTCCGGCAAGGGAGGAGGGACCTGGAGCAGCTCCGGCGAAGGCTGTAAGCATGGTCAAGGGGGGTCTCCCGCTCTTATTGACCTGCAGAAAGAAACTCGTGCTCGGAGGGACGCTCCGGCATAGGTTATTGGCGAAAAGAGGAAGAGAAACGGCGTGGATGGGCTACGGGGGGTTCCGGCGAAGGTGGCGGATGGAACCCAACTCGATCCAAGCTGAGATAGCCTGGATCGAGGTGATAAGATCGTGTAAAGAGGGTGGCGATGAGTTAATGGGTCGATCGATACGGCTTGGGTGAACTGGCGGGGCTCCGGCCACTGAGGTGGAGCTGGCGGAGCTGGAAGGTGAAGATCGGATTTAAGTTATGCTAAAGAGGATAAAAAAATCTACCTAATGATCTAAGTCGACTGGGGAGGAGACGCTGGTGCTCCGGTGATATTCGCCTTGATGGAGCATCGCCTCTAGAGGCTCGAGCTACGCCGGCAGCGGAGCACGACGACGAGGGTCGCCGGACCTAGGCTACGCACCTCTAAATCCTTGCTGCAATACTCGAGGTCACTCGCTGTCACTCAAGGAACATGGTGGAGGTCCTGGGAGTCGAAGGCGAGAGACAAAGGTGATGTGAAATGGTGGGTGAAGGCGACGCTATATAGTGTAAGGGGTCGGAGAAGGTGGGAGTCGGGCGCGCGATTCGAGGCTCAGACCCCTAAGAAGATTCCTGGGCATGAATCTCGGATGTGAGAGCTGCAAATGGAGCCCAGGGTTTAGGTGAAAGGTGATCGGATCGATCCAGGATAAATGCGAAGTCGGGTTGTGGTGTGGATCCGCGGGGCAAGTGGTCCTGGGGGGAGAGTTGACCGGGGGTCAACAATCCCCCGTGGACCAATCAGAATGCAGGATTTATTAATTCTTTGTAAATTCATTTAAAAATAATAAATAATTTTATTTTGAAAATTTTTCAACATGAAAAATGTTTATTTATTTTCAAAGTATTTTTTATTGATTTTTATTTATTTTTTTGAAAAAATAAATTATGTGTTTACATTATATTATTATTATATACATGTATAAATACCTATGTATTTTGTAATTTAATTTTATTATTTTATTTGTGCATAAATATTCCTATTTTAAATTTTATTTATTTACATCATAAAATATGGAATATAAAAATATTTTTATTGGATTTTATTAATTAATTACAAAGATGAAATAAATACATCTTTTATTGTATGTACATGGTATATGTACACTGAAGAGAGAGAATTTATTTTTATTTTATTTTTCCCATTTTTATTTTATGTTTGTAAATATATAAAGATATGGGAAACACATAAATATTTTTTTATTTTTTAGAAAATAAAATATTTACACAAAGTGGGGCATTTCCACCATGTTGAGTTACCCTATCTCTCTCTACTTATTTTATTTTGTGGTCAGGCCCATGCTGAGCCCTCCCTTGGGTTCAGGTCACTCAATATTTATTCTAAATATTTCCCTATTTTTCTTTATTTCTTTATTTTTTTATTTTGGTGCAAAAACATGCTAATTATGGCTATTTACATGATGCATGCATTTTGACAAATTATTGTATTTACAAATATTTACATGGTATTTTACCAAGGTTTCTAGCTAAAATAAAGGAATAAAGAGTGATGAATGGGGATTCATCACCCCCCTATACTTTACTTTTGCTAGTCCCTTAGCAAACACTTATTTGGAGAAGAAGTGCAAAAGAGAAAGAGAAAGAAAAAGAGGAGAAATCAAGGTTGAGTATTAAACTTTCCTTCATTAAATTGAAATATGGAGCTCAGTCAGACCTTTGGATTATTCATTTGTCGGAACCTTATTTGGACTTAAGCTTAAAACTCAACAGCCTCTAAGTTCCACTAATCTATGGTCAAGACTCCTCAATAAACCAGATCAGAACAAGTCTACATACACAAACTCTAATGACCATGAATCTTTCCTTGTACTGTGTAAGTGATATGTAGCTCCCCACCTCCGAAGTGACAAAGAAACAACCTCCCTCAACCTGGCAACTCTAATGCCTCGGTCTAGCAACTCTTTCCTCGAGGAGCGGGGTATTCCCTTCTAAGTTCAAGTACAACCGGCTCAAGAAGAGGGGGACGAAGAGAATGGACCGTGACCAGTGTAGCCATGTATCCTTGGGAGCTCTAACTAGTGTAGCTGAGTCTCCCGCTGCAAGCTTCATGAGATGGTCATGTGTAACATAAGCTTTGCTTTATTTGGCTACATACACTCCAGTAGGATTATTAAATTTTCAATCCAACGCACCACTTTTTTGGAGTTTTTCTTTTTGCACATTTTTTTGTGCATATGTACAACATATCTACATGGTGCAGCATATATACATAAGGAGTTTTTCCTCTTGAGCCAGTAGACTATCCCTCTTTTGAAGCTTTATTGCAACCCACAACACCTGTCTTTAGACTTCATAACCACCATATCAAGTTGAGACGCACTTCCTTCACTATAAGAAGAAGAGAGGTTCCGCCTAGAAGTACTACCCTCATATGCTACCCCAAGCTAAAGGAAACTGCCTCCTCACCACCTCATCCGTGGGGAGCTAAGTGTAAAGTGCTGGTGCAAGTAAAGTCATTATCTCTGAGAGTCATGTGTGTGTTGTTAAGTGCTCCACTTAGGCTCATCAAGATGACATATGCTCATAGCCTAGTGGACTCAAAGAATTAAGTCCCAATGGACCTGAAAAGTCTTAATCCTAAGCCCTATAAGGTTCCTATTAGAATTAGGTGGATTAAGGTCTTAACCAAGCTCCATTTGTCAATTTAATTCCAGGCCAGTTTAAATGTCAACTTGATTTGGAAAAACTGTACAAGTATTTACAAAAATGCAATTTTACAAATTTTTACAATTGTGCAATATTTTTGAAAAATGTTTGAAAACATGGATGTATGCATGAATGCGAAGTTTTTGCAAAATATTTACAAAAATTTACACAAGGTTTTTGCAAACTTTTTGTTTTTCAAAACATTTTACACAATTTTTTTACTATAGACATAATTTGATATGAAAAATAGTTACAAGCTATTTACACAAAAAGATTTTACAATCATTTGTACAAAAATAGTTTTTATGAATAAATAGGTATGTGCAAGAAGAATTTTATGTACAAGGAAATTTTTAATTTTTCATCGACTTTTAGCCATTTTATTTATTAACACACTCACACAAAGTACGAGTTATGGCTAAAGTATATATGAAATATATACGACACCCCCCTATACTTAGCTCGAACGATGTCCTCAGAGTGATCTAGAGCGATGAAGAAGACATAACGCGTGCTTAGTATAGGGAAGTGAAAAGAAATGGTATATACAAAGATGAATCAAAGAATAGAATAAAGAGGACTCGGTGTTTCCCCCTATACTTAGGATCAAGTAATCCTAAGTATAGCAAGTTGTACATGAAGGGAAATTCGAGTGGAAGGATGTACAGGGTCTACCCCGCCCCCCATACTTAGGGTAAAATATTCTTAAGTATAGGAAGCAAAATAGAGGTAGAAAGAATCTATAGAATACCCGAGAGTCCTACACCCCCCCTATACTTAGGGTAAAGTACACCCTAAGTATAGCATAATCGTAAGATGAGAAAGGGGTGTGGGACTAAAGAATAGTGTGATATGGACAACTAGATCTATACAAGTCGGAAGAACAGTGATAATCAGGCGTGAAATGCAATAGATGTGAGTCAAGAGACCACATCTCACGCAAAGTGAATCGGGTCAACATCAACGACTCGCCGCTCATGATCTAGATATGGCTTGAGCCGCTGGCCGTTAACACGAAAGGTAACATCATAAGACAACTCAGATATATCAATACTCCCATTGTCATGTACCTTTCTAACCAAATAGGGTCCCTTCCATTTGCTCTGTAGCTTCCCTGGAAATAAATGAAGCCTGGCATCAAACAATCATACTCTCTGTCCTGGCTCAAACTGCTTATGGCCGATATGAGAATCATGTCACTCCTTCACTCGCTCCTTGTACTGTAGGTTGTTTGAAAAGGTTGTATCACGAAGCTCCTCCAGGGCTGCTAACTCTGCCCTCCTCTGATCTCCTACACTCACTGGATCCATAAGTATATCAGTAACAGCCCAAAGTAACCTATGTTTCAGCTCAACAGGTAAATGGCAGGGCTTGCCATAAACGAGGCGAAAGGGAGATGTACCCAAAGGAGTATTGAAAGACATCATATATGCCCACAAGGCCGAGTCCAAAAGCTATGACCAATCCTTTTGGTCAGGGCGGACGACTTTCTGTAATATAGTCTTGATCTCCTTGTTCGACACTTTAGCAAGACCATTCATCTGAGGGTGATATGGAGTGGCAACTCGATGGTCTATGCTGAACTCGCTAGTAAGGGCCTTTACCTTGTCGTTGACGAAATGAGAACCCCCATCAGATATCAACACTTGAGGTACCCCGAACCATGAAATGATATTCTTCCTCAAAAATCTACAAACAGTCCTACCATCTGCGGTTCGGGTGGGGATGGACTCAACCCAACGACTCACATAATCCACGGCCAACAGAATGTACTCGAATCCCTGACTCTTAGGGAATGGACCCATGAAATCGATGCCCCATGCGTCAAAACCTCACAGAAGTGTATGGGTTGCATCGGCATTATATCACGCTGTCCACAAGTGCCCATCCTCTGAAAGTCAGTACACCTCTTCACGAACTCATCAGAGTCCTTGAAGAGTGTAGGCCACCATAGGCCGGATTGGAGCACTTTCTGTGTCGTTCTCCTCCCAGAGTGATGTCCTCCTGCCTCAAGCTTGTGGCAGTAAGTAACGACGCTGTGGTGCTCCTCCTGAGGAATGAACCGACGCCAGAGACTATCCCCTCCCTCATGATAAAGAACGAGATCCTCCCAATGGTAAAACTTGGCCTTCGCGAGGAAGGTCTCAAGTTTCTGCCTGGGCCAATCTTGTGGAACTTTCTTGGCGACAAGATAGTTCACAATATCGGCATATCATGGGAGAGAGGAGATAGCAAGGATCGTCTCATCTGGGAAGGTCTCACAAATAGGCTCAATCTACTCAGAATCCTCAAGATACTCCAATCGGGAGAGATGATACGCCACCACATTCTTGACTCCAGGCTTATCCTTAATCTCTATATCAAACTCCTAGAGTATAAGGATCCATCTGGTCAATCTGACTTTGGCATCTTTCTTTGCCATGAGGTACCCGATGGCAGTATGATTGGTATAGATGGTCACTCTAGATCCAATGATGTAAGATCTGAACTTATCTAGGGAGAAAACTACGGCTAGCATCTCCTTCTCAGTGACTGTATAGTTCCGCTGGGCGGCATCCAATGTACGGCTAGCACAGTGAATAGCAAATGGGACTCTATCCCTCCTCTGTCCCAGCATGGCCCCCACGGCAAAATCGGAGGCATCCGTCATGATCTCGAATGGAAGAGACCAATTTGGTGGCTGGAGAACAGGAGCCTCTACAACACGACTCTTGAGAGTCTCAAATGACGATAGACACTTATCATCTACGAGGAACTCGGTGTCTTTCATCAACAGATCAGTCAACAGTCGGGCAATCCTACTAAAATCATGAATGAAGCATCTGTAAAAACCGGCGTGCCCCAGAAAAGACCGTAACTGTCGCAAGTTGGACGGTGGATTGAGTTTTGTAATGACATCCACCTTGGCCAGATCCACCTCCATGCCCCTGTTGTAGATGATATGGCCAAGCATCGTCCCTTGAGTCACCATGAAGTGACTCTTCTCCCAAGACAACACAAGGTGAACCTCAATGCATCACTGAAGGACTCGGTTTAGGCATTCAAGGCAAGAATCAAATCTGTCACCGTAGACCGAGAAATCATCCATGAAAACCTCAAAGCACTCCCCCACCATGTCTGAAAAGATGGATAGCATGCATCTCTGGAATGTCGCCGGAGCATTGCACAATCTAAATGGCTTGCGTCTGAAAGCATATGTCCCGAAGGGACAGGTGAAGGTAGTCTTGTCCTGGTCCTCGGGCACGATGGCCACCTGATTATAGCCAGAGTACCCATCCAAGAAACAATAATGGCTCTTCCCTGCCAGCCTCTCTATAATCTGATCAATAAAGGGAAGGGGAAATGATCCTTCTTGGTGGCCTGGTTCAATCATCTGTAGTCCACACAGACCCGCCAAGAAGTGGGAACCCGGGTAGAGATCTCCTCTCCAGACTCACTAACAACTGTGGTGACGCCCGTCTTCTTGGGCACCACATGCAATGGACTGACCCACTTGGAGTCGGAGATGGGTAGATAAAATCGGCGCTCCACCATTTCGAGATCTCCTTCATGACAACATCTCGAAGATTCGGGTTCAGCCGCCACTGGAACTCACGCGACGGCCTTGCCTCCTCCTCGAGATAGATATGGTGGGAGCACATGGCCAAACTTATCCTCTGGAGATCGGCTACACTCCATCCTATCGCCTTGCAGTTATTTTCAAGAACCCCCATCAGACGGGATTCCTGCTCTCCAGTCAAATCAGCAGAGATAATGACTGGGTACATCTCATGCTCACCCGCAAGGAACCTATACTTCAGCGACCACGGTAGCGGGTTCTGCTCTGGACAAGTAGGTGCTGGCGGATCTGACCTCTGAAAAGTCTGAGTGAATGCTGCCAAATCTGCGTGGGAGAATGAGAACTCTCGCTCACAATATGAATCTGGCGAAGGCTGCTCTGCTGGATTGTCTCTGCTCTGTATGGAATCAGCCTCCTCCCTAGTTGTAGGCTCAGTAGAAGTCAGACATGGTATCAAATCATCAAACTCTGCCCCAATCAATATCTGACTCCGAGGGATCTGTATCGGACTCACAAAAATCTGTCTCGCGATCGGGAACCGACTCTGCTGCCTGAGATGTATCCTAGACCAGGAGTGCGCTCTCCAATCTCTCCTCTGCTAGCGTCTCTGTGTCAGTGAACTCTGAAGGTGAGAGGATGGCCTGTGCGACTGGATCTGCCCAAACTGCCTCGTCATCTGCAATCACAAAATCACAGTCCTGGTAGATGTCTCGCCCTGCCTCTGTCATCTGCTCTGAATCGGAAGTCGGCTCTGAGCAAGCTGAATCTCTGGCTGTAGTCTCCTTGACCGTCTCTATTTGTATACTCTCACCCTCGACGTGAAAGTACACCTTCCCACTATCATGGTCGGACACTGCCTTGGCTGTGGCCAAGAACGGGCATCCTAAAATGATCGGGGTATCAATCACGGACTCAGTATCTCCATGTCCAACACAATGAAGTCCACAGGGAATTTCAGGCCCTGAATCGTGACGACAACGTCCTTCAGCAACCCTTCGACCTCTTGACAGATCGATCAGCAAACTGAAGGACCGTCCTGCTCTGTCGGAGAGGGCCCAACTTGAAGTGGTTGAGAAGGGCTGCCGGAAGTAGGTTGATTGAAGAACCACTGTATAATAGAGTGTGGTCGAACCTCTTCTCATGGATATGGCATCTGACATACGGGGCTCCTGCATCTGACCTCTTGGCTGGCAGACGGTTCTGAATCGCGAAACAAGTGGCACGAATAAGCACATGGATCTCTGACTGGTGATTCTACCTCTTCCTCCTAACTGTGGTCCTATCTCTGAGTGATCTCTGGAGTAGAGGTATGTGCTCCAAGGCCTCTTGTAGAGTCATCTGTATGTGAAATCTATCTGTCATCTGCTGGCTGAACTCTATGTAATGGTTCTTTTTTGGATTTTCTTTTTTCTGCCCCTTACCGAAATGGAGTGCTCTGAAAAAGGGGGCTACAGGGTCCTTCTCAGATGAAGGACTAGGAGAGGGTCTGACATGATCATGAACAGTAGAATCCACACAAACATCATAAAGCAACACATGTGGATCCGAAAATAGCAAACCCTTTCCTTTATTTGCAGAAATGTCCTGAGATACATGTACGGAAGGAAAAACAACAGGATTAGAAGAACTGGAAATGGTAACCTCAGTACCAACCTCGGTATCTGGACTCGCAGCATCAGTACCGTGCTCTGGCTCAGCAACTGTAATGGTGGCGTCAGTACCACCTCCTCCAACTGGTGAAGCGACCTCAGTACCGTCGGTGGGATCAAGATCCATGGTGGCGTCAGCACCACCGTTATCATCTCTCGCGGCATTAGTACCGCGCTCCTCCTCGCCTGGCGCTCTTGAAGTAGCGTGGGATCGTCGCTCAGACGAGGCACCGCCTGCTGGCATCCTAGCGCTCCTAAGTGTAACAAAATCAGCATCAAACATGTATGCAGACATATCACCAAATGAAGCACTAGGAGTGGTAATCTCAGTGAACTCTACCTACTCAGACTTCCTCTTGAGGTTGTTCGGGTTCGGCTCAATCTGGGCAGAGATGGTGGCCTTCCCTTTCACAATTGCCCGCTTCTCCTGTCGGAACTCATCCATCTCCCGTCGAAAAGTAGCATGCTGCTCGGTCATGAGGCGGGCGAGATCATCCAAGGAGGGGTTCTCATAGGTCGGCCTCGCTCGTAGTGAGGCTGCTGTGGTTGGTGCGGGTGAGAAGGGTACTGCTGATGATACTGCTACTGATGAGGCTGCTCACGCCTCCAAGACTGTCCCTACTGATAGGGACGAGGACCATACTGCTAGTGCTGGGATGGTTGCTGCTAATGGTGTACTGGGGGCTGGGGCTGATGGTGCTGCTCACGCTGCTGGCCGTACTGGCCACCCTGAACTAGAGACTGTTGTTGGGAACTGGTGTCTCCAGCCGACCAGTGGAATCCGGGATGGTCTCATCGGATACCGGGCTGGATCAAAAATAGAATTAAGAAAATAAAATGTATTTTTGCTGGATTTTTAATTTTTATAATTTTTTTGGATTTTTAAAGAGTTAAGAAAATAAGGAAAACAACTAAGCAAGGCAATTCAACAATTTATTTAATGCATCAAAGATCAATCAAAATTCCAATAAAAATATTTTTGTGTGTTTTATGTTTTTTACTATTTTGATGAATTTTTGGGATTTTTCTAATTTTTATTTTATTTTCTAAAAATCAAACAGTGCAAGAAAATGAAGGTATTGTCCAGTCAGGAGTAAAAGGCCAATTTAAAACGCAAAAAGGCCTATTTAGCTCCTGAAGGCAATTTTCCTATAAACTAAAATGTTTAAGGAAAGTTTGGGCACTGGAATTATTGTTTTGGATTTTTAGATTATTTATTATAATTTTTATGAGTTTTTAGGTGTTTTCAATTTTTATGAGTTTTATATGATGAAAAATGGCCAAAATTGGTCAGAAAATCAAACACAACAAACTAAACAGTAGCTAATTTTTTTGTAATTTTTAGATAAGTTTTACTATTTTTTGTGATTTGTCAAATCAGACAGTAAAGAAAATGCGTATTTTTGAATTTTTAAAAATAGCAAATTAAATCAAAAATGTCCCCAAAAATTCTAGAAAATTTTACAACATGGCAGGAGCCATGTATCCAATTTTCATCGAATTTGGAGTAAGTTTGATATCTTATTAAAAATCAAAACCAAGACACAGTACACAGGGACCTAAACGCAAATAATGAAAGTTTTGGGGGGATTCGGTGTAAAAATCCCAAGAAATCACGTGCGAAGCACGTGTCTGGGGCACTCAGGGACCTAATTGCAATAAAAATAAGGTCCCTGGACTTAATAATAACAAGTATTAAAAGTCCAGGGATCTTGTTGTAAAATACCCAAAAATAAGCACGCATGCACAAATAACTCACGCATAGGGGCATAAATGCAATTTTCTAAAAATATTCATTCAATAAGTAACATCCAGAACTACAAGGGCGTCAATGCAAATTACCCAACAAAGTTCACGTGACGATGCACGTGGTCCACGTAGACAGGGATATAAATGTAAGTAAAGAAAGTACGAGGTCCTAAGTGCAAAATGTTCGGAATAAAATGACCATGACAAAATATTTACAGGACTAACTAATAAAAAACCATAAACAGAGGGGCCTAAGATAAATTTACCCCTTATTTAATCCTGAGGGCTGGATGCGCGACGCGTGGCAGATCGGACGGGTGGAATGGCGCGACGCACACTAAAGGAGCCCTCGGCGCGATCCGATGGCTGGAATGCTCCCACGTGGAAGATCGGACGGTTGTAAGGCGTCGTGGGTCTGTAAAGGTGGGCCTCGCTCGAATCGGACGGATGAGAAGATGACGCGTGGAAGATCGGACGGCTCTGAATCACGGGCACCTCTTCGTCTTGATCGTGCGGCTCAGATCGGTCCTCAGAAGGATCGGACGGTGACGAAGCTCCTCGGATGGATGGATCAGATCTGAACTGGAGCGTTGAGGATGATCCGACGGCTCACAAGGATCCTGGAAGAACTGACGACCGGCGAGCTTCGCCGGCCTAAATCTCAGGTGTAGGGACTCCTTGACGGCTGCTGGAAGGCGGAAAGGCTCCACCACGAAGCTCCGCAGCTGATGCGATGCTCCGATGAAGGCGGGGAGCTCTGGAGAGCTCCGGCGACGAGGAAGACCTGGAGCTCCTGTGCTCTGAAGTCTCGACCTCCAGATGAGGTCGAATAAGCCTGATACCTGCACAGGAAGAAAGAGGGGTCGAGGGCAAACTGCCTCGACCCGTCAGAGTGGAAAATGGATGGCCGATGCATCGGTATGGTGGTTCTCCGGCGAGCGGCGGAGGGGGAGAACTGAGGTTCCTGCTCCAGGGTGAGTCAGGGGGAATTGAAGGTCGGAGAAGGTGGAGAGGAGTCTGGTGGACGTGGGGGCGGTGTCGGATGGCCGAGTGGATGGACGGAGACGGAGGGCGGAGACGGCGGAGCTACACTACCAGCAACTGAAAAATCTTAATCTAGGCTAATCTACGGGCTAAGAAGGTTACCTGGTGGAGGCTGTCGACTGGGCTGGAGCTCGGGGAGCTCCTGGGTCATTGCCTGCAAGGGGGCGTCGTCTCCCCGAGGCTGAGCGCGCTAGCGGCGGCGCACAGCGGAGAAAACCACCGGATCAGTGGCTCCCGGCTTCCCGGGCCTCGCTGCTACTCCAGCAGGCACGGCTGTCACTCAGGCTCACCAGAGGAGGTCACAGGCGACGAGGGGGAGGTCCAAAGATGCTGAATGAGGTGGCGGAGCTCAGGCCTTATACTGCCAGAAGTCCGACTAGGGTTGGTCGGGTAGGGCTACGTGAAGCGCGGATCTCGAGGCGGATACCCCTGCGAGGGTCTCGGATGCAAGGAGAAGAAGTAGGACCCGAGGTTTGCGGAGATGGCGAGCGGATCGAGCGCGGAAAAAGAGGAGAAGTCGGGTCGGCCGCGAGATCCACTGGAGAAGAAGGTCCGCGGAGGGAGTTGGCCGGAGGTCAACATTCCCGTGGACCAATGGGAAGCTGCCACGTGGAAAAGAATTGAAAATTCAATTAAAAATAGTAAATGGCAGAATTATTAAAAAGACAGAACATGAAATATTTTTATTTTAATATTTTCTATTTTTTGTGGTTTTTAATTAATTTTTCAAAATAAAAATAGGGTATTTACATAGTATAGCTATACATAGGTATATGTACAATATGTCTTTTTAATTTTTTTGATTTTTAATTTGTTATTTTTGTGCATTTTTATTCCCACTTTATATTTTATTTATAGTATAAAATTAGGAATAAAAGGGTATTTTTATTTTATTTTTATTATTTATATACAAGGGTGAAATAAATATATATGTACATGTATCTACATGGTGTATTTACAAGGTATTTTTGGGTTTTTAATTTTGTTATTTTTATTTTGTTTTTGTTTTAATGGTTTTTAATTTATTTATTTATACATAAAACATAGAGTATTTACAAAATTTTTGGGAATTGATTTTATTTATTTATAAGGCTAAATAAATATAAGGGAGTGGGCTATATACATGGTGAATTTGCACAAGTAATGTTTTTGCTTTCTTTTTGATTTTTCTATTTTTATCTTGATTTTATATTTATAAATATATACAAATATTTACAAGCCCATTTTAATCTATTTTTAGAGGAAAATATTTTTATTTTATTTACATATATATTTACACACACGAGCCCCTATCTCCCTCTACTTTGGCTTTTATGCGGTCAGGCCCATGCTGAGCCCTCCCTTGGGATTAGGTCGCTCAATATTTATTCTAAATATTTCCCTCTTTTTCTTTTTACTCTTTATTCTTTTATTTTAGCACAAAAACATGCTAATTATTAGTTTTTACACAATGCCTGCCTTTTGCTAATTATTTATATTTACATGAAGATACATGCATTTGCAAAGGTTTTTGTAGCTAAAATATAAGAATAAAGAGTGATGAATGGGTATTCATCAGGTGTCAATCCGCAAAAGAAGCTCTGAAGTAGGTTCGGCTTCATAATGTCGGGATGCGGGCATCTGTCGATAAGCTCTCTGAACCTCTCCCATGCCTCGTGAAACTGCTCGTTGGGGAGCATGGAGAAGTTGCTGATCAGGGCCCTCGCTGCATTGGTCTGCCCGAGTGGATAGTACTTGTTCAAGTACTCAATGCGGAGCTCCTCCCAGGTGTACACAAATCTCCCCAAATGCTTCAGCCAGTTGGCTGCTCTATCAGCAAGGGAGAAGGGGAAGGCAATCATCCGGATGGTGTCCTCGTCCACCTGCCGATCGTGGATGGTGCTGCAGATCATCTTGAACTCCTGGAGATGTAGATGGGTTCCTTCGTGGCGAGCCCGTGGAAGCGGGGAAGAATCTGAAGTGTCTGTGGGGGGAACTTGAAGTCCCCACGATCGCCGGAAGAACCACCCACCAGTGTGTAAGTGTCGATCCGGGGTTGTGCAACTCCCGCATCGGTCTCAGTTGCTCTGATGCTACTACCGGCTGAACTGGCTCCTCTGGCTGATCAGGGTCCCTTCGTCCCGCGGCTCTCGGCTGCTCTCGCACTATCCTCAGCCTCTCCGTCTCTCTTCTCATCTCTACCATGAAGGCTCCCTGATCTCGTATCTGGCGCTGCATCGTCTCAAGGGAAGCCAACAGGGTGTTGCTGATCGCACCCTGGTCCAATACATAGGTAGTCATCTCTGGCCGCTGACCATCGGTACGCTCCTCACTGGTGTCCATGGTCTCTACAAAGGCAAAAGACCCAAACTCAGGTGCCGATAAATCATTTGTCTGTTGTCTCTCATCTAGCACTGGTATCTCTGGACTGGTAGAAGGGTGGTCAAGGGAGAACAGGGTGGAATCGAACTCGGGTTCGGAGAGCGGGTCTTGGCTCTCATGAACCAACCTAGATGAACGGGCCGGAGTGCTATAAAGTGGTGCAGCCAGAGGCTGCCTAAGAGACCTCCTGTCCATCATCCTGATCTGGCGAGTCGGGCGGATGAGATCTGGAAACACACAAAATGAGAAAACAAACCCCCGGTTCACCTACTCAACACAGAACTGAAGACCGTAAGAGATCGGTCGATTATCTTGTCGATTTTATTTAGGTGATAATATCAGTCTATCAAAGCGATTATGCGATTTGATGGGAATCCAAACCGCCTACCAGACTGTCCCGTATAAAAGGCCAGTAGTCTGATTGAGGCTCGGATATGTCTCTAGCCTAGTATGCGGGTCGCTCCTTCGCTCATCCAAACCAGATAATGAGGGGGTTGCTCTCCCCTAGACAAGCTTTTATGTGAGGTGTCTTTTAGGGTCGAGTGTGTTTAGCAGTCCCAATTTTATAGTTTTTCTTTTTATGTATTTTTCAAGCAAATAACGCCTAACGAATTTTTCGATTCTCCTGATTATTTAAGTCTGAAAACAGGGGGAGAAGATGAAAAAGCCGATGCAAGATAAAATCAGTGATGCATGCAAAGTAAGTAATGCGTACCTGACTCCAGCAGTCTACATGCAGAGTGATCCGCGCATAAAATAAAGACTAAAAGTAAACTACCTATATGATGCACGAGAAACCGGCCCTAGACAAAGTACTTTCTACATGTAAAGCACAGTAGCCGAGTAATCCAACCTAAGTCCGGAGTCCTATCATGGGAGCCACTCGGTGTCCGCCACAACGGATCCTGCATGCGTTGTATGTGACTCCTCAAGGCACGTGGACTAGAGTCTAATTAATCCAGCTTTTTCTTATGAGTTAATTAATCAGGTCCAATTACGAGCTAATAGGTGCAGGCAGATAATTAAGGTTTTGGATTCTAATTAATTATGTCATAATCAAAGAAAAATCCTAAGCTAAGGCCAAAACCGCGTAAATCAGACAGGAAGTTAATAAAATGCGAGAAAACTAAAACCGGCGAAAAACGCGGTGAGGTCCCCCGAGCACACCAGTGCTTGGCGAAACAGACCCCGATAAATCATCGATAGAGTCCAAGTCTGTCCCTATATTATTACAAATAAATGTTCTGCAGAAAATAAATCTAAGCTACTCTACGGCTATCTACACAGCTATTCCGTGGCTTCCGTACTCCTGCTCGGCTCCTCGTGTCCTCCTGCAGCTCTATGCAGAAAATAGCCGCCTCCGACTCCCGCGGTTGCTTCGGCTTCCGAAAAAGCCGCTTCGGTCCTCGGGCCCCCGCAAGAAGTCAAACAAGAGTGTATCAGACACATGTTATTAGAAAAATATGCAAATAAATCAGAGCAAAAAATATATACACAACTATGAACAAAAGGCCGCGAAAAACCACGAAAAATCAAAAGACTATTAAGACGTGCTCCCCGGCATCGATGCCATTCTGATGACCGAGAAATCCTAATCCAAGACCCGGGTGAAGGTATAAAAAACAAGGGCCGTTGCGACCCGGATCTTAGAGACTCAATCAACAAGAAAAAGAGACCACCAAATCAAAGATAAATCAATAAAACGTGAATAGCGGTCTTCGCTATTTATTTAACCTGGTATAGCGACCAGGGTCGAACTCAAGGAGCACGGATTGGCTCAAAGGAGCCTACGAAGTAGTCGAAAAGACAAAAAGAATAAAATATTTTTTTGGTGGATTTTATGTATTTTTAAATTTTTGTGTTTTTAATTATAAAGGAAATGCAAGAAATGAGCTAAAAAGTACAAATTCAACCATTTATTAAACACTCAAAAAATGCTCAGAAAATTCGAATAAAATTGTTTTTTGTATTTTTTATGTTTTTAAGTGTTTTTGGTAATTTTCTCAAGATTTTATGATTTTTAGTTGTTTTTATAAATATCGAAAAAGGCAAAAACGGTGAGGAAATGTGTAGTCAGATTTGAGAGGCTAATTAAAAAGGAATAACTAGCCTATAAAAATCTGAAGTCAAATTTTATGAATACTGGAAATAAAAGCTAAGCTACAGAAAGAGAAATTGCATTTTTTGAATTTTTTAGAATTTTTAATGATTTTTATAAGGTTTTTAGGGCTTTTAATTTTTATGGGTTTTATAAATCCAAAAAGGCTGAAAATTGGACAGAAACTCAAAGACAACGAAACAAACAATTCCTAATTTTTTAGAATTTTTAGATGAATTTTATATTTTTAGTTGATTTTCAATTTCAAACATTAGCAAAAATGAAGGTTTTTTATTTTTAAAAATATCAAAAAGCAACAAAATGTTCCAAAAATTAGTGAATTTTTTACACAGTGGCAGGAGCTGCGTATCCAAATTTCACTTGAATTGGATTTAATTTGTTATTTTGTTCAATCACTACAAAGGCTACAGCACATAGGGACCTATATGCAAAGATACAAAGTTTCAGGGCTAAATAGATAACACGCGCGAAAACTAAAGGGGCATTAGTGCAAATATCACATCAATTCCACACATGTTCCAATTCAGTACACACAGGCGCATAAATGCAAATATGTAAACTAAACGTTCAATTCATAACATCGGATAAACTCTATGCCCATACATGCAAAAAGTCCAAGATCTCACGTGACGAAGCACGTGTCTCACACAAGCAGGGACCAAATAGCAAATACACAAAACTAGAGGTCCAGCTATGCAAAATATCCAAGTGTGCGCATTTATTTAATAGACTAAATAAAAACTAAAGAAAACTGCAAGGGTTTGGGCGCAAATTACCCAGTCGAGGCGCGTGCGGGGCGCGTGAGCGCCAGGTGTCGAGCGGTGAATGGCTGCGGGTGCATGGTCCTGATGAAGCCCCCTGGAGAATCCAACGGTGCTGGCGCAGAGGAGAACGTGGGGCGCACATGGCCGTCAGATCATGGCTCTAACGGCCTGACAAGCACATGCTTCGTGCGGTTGAGATCAGAACTGACGCTGAAGGGCGATCCGACGGCTGTGAGATGATCAGGAAGAACACCTCCTGGGCGAGCTTCCCTGGCGATCCGGAGACGATCCAAAGTGCCGATGGAAGATCGGAGAGGGGGATTCTCTTTGCGATGGCGTTCCACGTCGGATGGTGGCCTCCGATGGAGCTCCTAACGGCCAGATCCTCCGACGAGGGAGGAGGGACCTGGAGCAGCTCCGGCGAAGGGTGGAAGCGCGGCCAAGGGGGGTCTCCCGCGCTTATTGACCTGCAGAAAGAAACTCGTGCTCGGAGGGACCCTATCTCTCTCTACTTATTTTATTTTGCGGTCAGGCCCATTCTAAGCCCTCCCTTGGGTTCAGGTCACTCAATATTTATTATAAATATTTCCCTCTTTTTCTTTATTTCTTTATTCCTTTATTTTGGTGCAAAAATATGCTAATTTTGACTATTTACATGATGCATGCATTTTGATAAATTATTGTATTTACAAATATTTACATGGTATTTTACCAATGTTTCTAGCTAAATCAAAGGAATAAAGAGAGATGAATGTGGATTCATCAGATGATCAGCAAGGGGGCTCGACGCACCTCGTCACTCCGTATCTAATGGTGGTGGCCGATGAAGCTTCCCATGGTCAGATCCTCCAGCGAGGGAGGAGGGACCTGGGCGACTCCGGCGAAGGATGGAAGACGCGTCTAAGGGGGGTATCCTGGCTTATTAACCTGCAATAGAAAGCTCTTAATCAGAGGAACACTTCGACATGGGTTATTTTCTAAATAACAAAGGGAAGAGGCGTGAATCAGCGAAGGGGGTTCCGGCATAGGCAGCGGATGGAACCAGACCCGATCTTGCCTCGTATAGCCAAGATCGAGGTGATCAGATCATGGAAGGAAGGTGACGATGGGTCGAGGGATCTATCAATACGGATGAGATGGAGTGACGGGGCTCCGGCCACTGGGGCGGAGCTGAAGGAGCAAGGGGGAACAATCGGATCTAAACAACGAAATGGAACCTAAGGGAAGTACATGATGATCGAAGTCGACTGTGGGGGAGATGCTGGATCTCCGACGGTCTTCGCCTCGATGGAGAGTTGCCTCCAGAGGCTCGGGCTACGCCGACGGCGGAGCTCGACGACGATGGTCGCCGGACCTAAGGCAAACGCCTCCAAATCCTCACTACAACACTCACAATCACTCGTTGTTACTCATGGATGATGATGGAGGTCCTGGGAGTCAAAGAGGAGCCGAAGGTGCGTGAAATGGCGAAAGGAGGCGATGCTATATAGTGCAGGGGTCCGAGAAAGAAGAAGATCGGGCACGCAATCCGATGCTCGGATCCCTAAGAAAAATGGTAGGCGTGAATCTCAGATGAAAGAACTCCAATCGAAGCTCGGGGTTTGAGTGAATGGCGGTTGGATCGATCCGAGAAAATTTGGAGAAATTGGGTAGGAATCGGATCCGGGTGCAAAGTGGTCAAGGGGGAGAGTTGACCGGGGGTCAACAATCCCCCGTGGACCGATCAGAATCCAGGATTTATTAATTATTTGTAAATTCCTTAAAAAATAGTAAATAATTTTATTTCGAAAAAGTTTCAACATGAAAAATGTTTATCTCAATTTTTTTTGTGATTTTTATTTATTTTTTTGAAAAAAATAAATTATAGTATATACATGATGTATTATTATATATAGGTAAATATACTTAGGTATTTTTTATTTTTATTTGTTTATTTTTGTATAATTATTCCCATTTTATATTTTATTTATTTAAAACCTGAAATTTGGGAAATTAAATTATTTTTATTTGATTTTTATTATGTATTTACAAGGGTAAAATAAATATGTATAAGTACATATATACATGGTATATATACACTGAGGAGAGAGAAATTATTTTTCTTTTATTTATCCCATTTTTATTTTATTTTTATTTTTATAAACATATACAAAGTATAGGAAACCCATATATAATTTTATTTTTGCAAAATAAAATATACACTAAGAGGGGGTTTATGTGCAAGGCTAATTACCCTATCTCTCTCTACTTATTTTATTTTGTGGTCAGGCCCATGTTGAGCCCTCCCTTGGGTTCAGGTCACTCAATATTTATTTTCAATATTTTCCTCTATTTATTTATTTATTTATTCCTTTATTTTTACACAAAAACATGCTAATTATTACAATTTACACAATGCATGCATTTTGACACATTATGGTATTTACAAACATTTACGTGGTATTTTACCAAGTTTTCTACCTAAAATAAAGGAATAAAGAGTTATGAATGGTGATTCATCATACTACAGTAATATTTTTGGAATTTTTTGACAAAATATGAATTTTTAGTGAAATCAGAGAGATGGTGAGTAAATAATTCCTAATAAATCCTCAATGTCAAATTAATCAGAGTGCAAATTATCTCAAAAAGATATTTAGATGATCAATCCAGAAGACTTGAAATTTTGTGAAAAGAATGTATGTGGATTTAAATAAAAATCAAATAGTCAGATCACTCTATAATTTATTTTGTGCACATGACAACTCCACTTTGGATGAAATTTGGATAGCAATTAAAGATCACTTCAAGACATCACCTCAAATTTTTGTGGAATTTTTAGAGCAACTATGTGACAGATATTAATTTAATAGCACAGAATGGGTAAAATATTCAGAATTTCAGTTAAATATTTTTAATTAATTATCCACAACTCACAAAAAATATAAATAAATATTCATAATGTGTACAACTAGTTGCTCAATAAAAAGACATTTTTCATTTAATAAAATGATGCAATACATATGTCCAAATGAAGATGTGAACACAGGGGTGTCTTTGCAAATTCAGAGAAACAGTGTTTACAACAAAATATATATATAGGGACTGAATTATAATTACGGAAATGTAAGAGGACAAACTTGCAATTTTTACACTAAAAAAATAAAAGAAAAGGAAATAACCTTTCTTCTTCTTGGGATGGGCGGCTATGCACAAGGGGGAACCCAACAAGCGTCGTCGTCGGCGATGGCCCGGGAGACTCGCCGCCCGCGCGCGGGTGGCTTGGACGGCGGAGGGCGACATGGGGAGCGGCTGACGGGCGGTCGGCGCGCGGTGGAGGCCGGTGGTGCACACGGTGGAGAGGTGGCATGGCGGCCCGCGCTGGGGGGTGCGGGGGAGGCGCGGCGGCCCACGCTAAGGCTGGTAGCGCGGTAGAGGCGGCCGCGCTGGCTGGTGGCGGTGGAGGGCGACGCGGGGAGTGGCTGATGGGCGGCCGGCGTGCGGTAGCCCTGGATAGAGGAGGAAGGGGGCGGCAGCGTAGCCGCTGCTGCTCTCCCTTGGATTTCTTTATTTTTTTCCTTTTTTCTGTAATAATAAAAAAAACTTTTTGTTTTTATTTTTTTTTTATTTTCTTTAAACAAGGACTAAAAATGCTGTGAAGAACAAAGAAAAAATATGATGATGGAGGTGAAGATGATGTTTAACAAATGAAGATGTAATTGTGGTCATATGATAAAAAAATTGCAAACAAAATAATAGTGATGACAAAATGAGAAGAAAAATACTTACGGTGGAAACGATCGCCTATGATGTGCTCACGAGAGCACAGTCTTCGCTCGAATTGCCGGTGAACGATGAGCTCGAGTAACGTGCGAATGTGGCTGTGATGTTGGCCAAAAAGCCAACGGAGCTCACCAGAGAGAGGGATGTCGTTGCTCGACCGCAGTTGTGTCGTTGTCACCAATTCAACTCTGGGAACTAGGCTCTCCTCACATAAAGATGTATCAAGTGCAAATTGAGGAGGATGGGATGTATATAAAGAAGATGAAATGAGAGGTTATTAAAGTGGTGGAAGGTTATATTATTAATGGAGTTGAATGGGAGGTTTAAAAAATGGTGGGGTTGAATGGAGGTTGGTGGTAGAATGGAGTTGAATGGTGATTATTGTAGAGAATGTAAAATAATTAAATAAATAAAATGAAATAAAGTAGGATACTTTAAATACAACAAAAAATATAAAGAATGAAAAATAGTGGAGAATTTACAAGGGAATACATACAACATGTACATTTTTTTCTTTTCCAATATGTAATTTTTTTATCTTTTTAATAACAGATATTTACAACAAAAAAATACAATAAAATACTATAATCAAAATACAGCACAATCATATTTTTTGTATTTTTAGTAATTTGGAAAGATAAAATAAAAAATGGAGAAAGAATGAATATATACCTAATATACAATGTACATCTAGGTCCCAAAACCTAACTTTTGCAAATGAGCTCCGATTTCAATGAAACTACTTCCGTCGGATAGATAATTTTCTAACATGAACTTTAAAAGTGAATTTGGTGAATTTGGAGTTCATACAGAGTGGGAATTTGGCTTGGAAGTTGGTCTTTACGGCTTTTTCTCTTTGGGATCTAGGAGCATTTACTAGAGGTGAAATTTGTTTTGTATTTTTGTATTTTTATATACATTGTTATGAACAAGTTAGAGAAAGAATTAGCCAAAAAGGAGTTGAAATAAAATTATTAAAAATAGATAAAGTTTTGGGCTACTCACAGGTGAAGAACTCCTTTATTTTTGCGGCTTTTTATTATTAGATTATTTTGTACAATCTAATATACGATATTTAGTGTGTTTTATTTGCAAGAGTTATTTTGTTAATTTATTTATTTTATGGACATTTAATTGAGAATTTGCTCAGGGAATTTGCTTAGATCAAGATATTGAGATGATGAACCGTGGATTCATCACCCACCGGATCTTGCCAAGCCTTATGGTCAGGAATTCCTACCCTAAGCTCCATCTGACGACTTGCAGAAAGCCATACATTAAATGTCGTGAATTATCGTTCGCTTAAATTAATGTGTCATTTTTTTCTAGGCGGGCAATTGGAATCGGTTAAGAAATAACGACAATAAATTTAATCATTTTTTATCAATGCTCTTTTATGTTTATTTTACTTGGGCAAGTCCCAAGATCGAACTCAAGGAGGCAAAGGAACAACCTAGAATTTTATCTATCAAAGTTCATTCATGGTTTTCGAGACGGTCTATTTTTGTAATTTTTAATGTAATTTGAGATGCAGAATGCAAATTAAGCCAATTTTAAGGACTAGAAAATGATTAGCAATCAAACGATGTCCGAAAAAAGTGAAACTTTGCCGAGATGACAATTACAATGAAATGAATGCACTGTAATTATTTTGGAATTTTTGGATGCAACAATTTTTTATGAATTTTTTAATGCAAACACAACGAATTTCAACAATTAATTATAATCAACATTAAACCTAATTATTTTCGAGAAATTAAATTATCCAAGATCTACTACTAGGTAAATTGATTCGGAAAAATCCTAAAGCTCAAAAATACTAGATTTAATACCTACTAAAAATTAAATAGTGAAATATGCAAAATGATTTTTAGAGGGCAAACGATATATACAAATGCAATTCTTTTTGGGCAATGTTACACACAATTAATTCTACAATCTCTGAATTTTTGACAATTTTTAGAGCAATGGTTAGTTAATTATGAAATTCAGAGCATAAAATGGGAAAAGTATGAAATTCTCCACAAAATAATTTTTTATTAATTAACTACTGACCACAAAAATGTCAAACATATGCCAAGATGTAGAGAATTAGTTGTAGAACAAAATGTCTATTTTTGAATAATAAAATAATGCAATGTAGACGTTTAAAATTAAAGAAGAACACATGGGCATTACTGCAATTATAATAATTAAAAAAATGCAAGGTAGGGATAAAAATATAAATACATATACCCTTGGGGGTACACCAGCAAAAATCCCACACGTGCCCTCTGGTCAGTGGGCTGGATTCCGCGATATGAAAAAACTCCGGGGGGTGATCTGCAAATTGCCACTAGGTCTCATGTTAGGCATGTGACCCATGGGTCTTCGATGTAACTTCGGTAATTCTCAAGGGCCTCGATGAAAGTTTCTCAGGAGACACGTGTGGAGGAGCCTCCCCCCCCCCCCCCCGACTGCACGTGCAGTGCGTGTGATGGGGGTCTCGTCTCGACTCGACGGGGCTCTGGCAGAACGGGAAAGGGGTCTCCTGGCGGAGAGGGCGGCCAGCGAAGGGGCTCGATGCTGGTGCTCCGGTGCTGTTGGTTTGCCGACACACGGACGGCGGGCGTTGGGGCGTGGGACGGAGGAGACACGGTGGAGGCTCGAGTGAGTACGGTGGAGTTGGTTGATGTTGATGCAAAGGCGGTTGGTTTTCGAGGGGCCGCTGGAGCTTACTGTGTTGATTGTCTTTGGAGCTTTGGACATAAGCTCGACGAAGGTTGGTGTTGTTGGTCATTGTCGGTGGCGCGCGAGAGTGGTGACGGAGAAGATGGCGTGGTGAAGAGGCTGAGGCAAGGGAATGACCGATGATCGATGGAGTTGATGAGGGTGGAGGAGCGGAGAATGAAGGTGGAGCAGAGCTTCGATATCGGTGCGGATGAAAAGAACGAACGGGGTGACGAATGACAATAGGAGGAGGCACGGAGTGAAAGAGGTGGTCGGAGGGTGTACATGGGGAGAGGGGCTCTACGGCGTGACACCAAAGCAAGGGCAGGCTTGGAGTGGCGCTGCGACGAGGTGGGAACCTCGGATCTCGCCATAGGAAGAGAGCTCCGGGCTGTCACCACCGGAGAGGGATTCCTAGAGTTGAACGGCGGATGGGTTCATCAGAAGGGGGCGGTGGTGTTAAACAGGAGAGAGAGAGAGAGGAGGCCGGAGATGGAAGGTTGCTTGACAAGGTCGGCCGGTATGAGATTGATTGGATGGAGATTTGATGGTGATCGGACGAGGGATTCGACGAGAGGGGGACGCGGCAGATATTTCGTGGGACGGCGGTGCAAAAGAGGAAAGTTGGGAGGAAGACGATGGTACCGGGGACGTCCAATCAGCCGAGATCGAACGACCCTGGTGCCTCCACGTGGCGTCAAGAAGGGAGTGCGAGGAGCACATGCTGGGCACATGCACAGGAGGCACGTGTCCCGCACGTGCGCGGCTGGAGCCGCCACGTGTCAGCCCCACAAAATTTAAAAAATTAAATACATTCATAAATATATAAAAAATAGTAAACGACCTCAGATCAAAAAATGTTCTTCATGAAATTTCTCGTCTCGATGAGATCTACAACTTTCATGAAGGGATCAAAACCAAAATCTTTGCACAAAGTGATATTTTTGAGGTATCCCATGTACATAGAATACCTTGATTTTTGGGTTTTATAATTTTTTGTCATTTTTAAACCAGATAAAAATCTGGAAAAAAATATGATAAAATCAAAGATAAATATTTACACATTAATCTATATTTTTTGAATTTTATTAATTAAGAAAAAATAAATAAAATAAAAGACGAAAAAGACAATTTTTGTACAAACAGTTAGTGAGCACATGGACTCAGCTGGTTTCTTTGATTTCAAGCTTAATTTGGATTTGGATGTTTGTGCATTTTAATAAATCTTTCATCAAAGAAGAGAAATAAAAAGGAAATAAAATAAAATAGGTTAATTATGTACATAAAATAGTAGGTCAAAAATCGCTAAAATAAAAAATGTATAAAAGGAGCCCAAAACCCAACTTTCACATATGAACTCCGATTCACTTGAACTTGATCTTGTTTTGAAGGTAATTGAAAGTACATTAGTTCAAAAGTGAGCAGGATTAAAACGGAAAATGGATGGGGAAGATATTGAGGTTTTAGTCTGGGAATCCTAGAACTAGGATTTGGGTTTTTGGTCCACTTATTTAGGTTAGTGATTTTTTGGTATTTTGCATTTATTCTCGTTAACGATCTGTATACAATGGATGTAGTTTTGGTTCATTCGGAGTTAGCATGAATTAGTTAAAAATCGGGGATGTTAGGCTATTTATAGGTCTATTTTGGTTGGGATTTTTGGCTTCTTATTTTGTGCAAAAATAAGCGATAAAATGCAATTCTTATCAAAACATGCATGAATTCTAATTATGTAGAATAAATGAAGAGATGACAATGATTTTTGGGGATTAGAGCTTATAAATGACTTTTAGAGTGACGAATCTAAGATTCATCAGTCGGCAGATGAGGAAGATGTGGTGAGACGATGGTTATTTTATAGGGATGTGGAAAGGGTTGGGCAAGGTAGAAGATGGTTGATGGTGACGATATAATTTGAGTGAGGATCGTGGAGGTGACAAAAATGGAAGGATCAAAGTGATTGGGATCGACGACGGCACAAAATTGGAAGGCAGTTAGGGAGGATTCAAGTGACATCATTAAAAAGTGGGGAGGTGGCGGAGCAATTTACGGAGACAACTCAAGATATGGAAGAAGGAGGGTCGGATGAGGAGCGAGATCTGCAAAAATTGGAAATGGTGGTGGCCGGTCAGATGGGCAAAGGGAGAGAAGGTGGCTGGCCGAATCTAGAAGGTGGGAGTCGACGACGATCTAAGCGGTGGCGGTGATCTCCCACGTGGTGTCGAGCATGGAAGGAAAGAAGGGGAAGTACTGGGGCCATCCGATCGGTCGAGATCGGACGCCCCTAATGGCACGAGGTTTATTCTATATTATTTTAAATTTTTATTTTTTTCTTAAAATGAAATATAAAAATAAGGCCAAAATTGAGTGACACATGATGGCTCTGGAGCAGTCACGTGTCACCACCAGAAAATTCAAAAGTAAAATACAAAGAAAAATTAGAAATAAATATAAAATAAATTTGGATCAAAGAATACACAAAATTTGCTCATCTCGACGAGATCTACAAATTTCATGAAGTAACCAAAACAACATCGAACATTTGCACAAAGTGATATTTTAGGGGTATTCTATGTACATAGAAAACCTTAAATTTTGGGTTTTGTAATTTTTTTGTCATTCTTAATTAAGATAAAAATTGGGAAAAACACGATAAAATCAAGGACAAATATTTACACATCAATGTAATTTTTTGGATTTGTACTAATTAGGAAAATGAAGAAATAAAATAAAATATTAAAGAGGGAACTTTTGTACAGACAGACAATGAAGACTCGGACTCAGTTTGTTTATTTGATTTCAAGCACATTTTGGAATTGGATTTTTATGCATTTTAATAAATGTTTTATCAAATAAAATCAATGAAAAAGAAATAAAATAAAAAGTATTAATTATGTAAATAAAATAAAATTTCAAAATCAGGTAAAATACACAATGTACAAAAGATGCCCAAAATAAACTTCCACATATTTGAAGATACTTGAACGTGTATTAGTTCAAAAGTGAGTAGGATCAAATTAGAAACTATATGAGGAAGATATCAACATTTTAGTTTTGGAAATCCTGAAATTAGGATTTGGTTTTATTTCTCAATTATTTCCGTTAGTGATTTTTTTTACTTTTTATTTATTCATGTTAGTCATTTATATACAATGGAGTGGTTTCAAGTAATTTGGAGATAGCATGAATTAATTAAAAATCATGGAAGTTAGCTTATTTTAGAGGTCAAATGGATTGGAATTCTTGGCTTCTTATTTTATGCAATTATGCATGATAAAATGTCATTATTATTTACATATGCATGGATGCTAATTATACAATATAGTGGATAGAATGCAGATGAATTTTGGGGACATGAGCTTAATTGGTCACTTCTAGAGTAATAAATCTGAGATTCGTCAAACATGTGGAATAGAATTTTATGTGCATTTTTGTCCATTATTTTTCTTGATTTATTTTTCCTTTATTTGAGATAATTGTTTATCTTTGCTAATCACGTGTCTTCTATTTTTCTTGTGAGGAACATTGAGGTGAAGGCGACTGCTTAGATGGTTGAAGCACCCAAGCTACAAGGAGAGTAATCTGTATAAAAGCCTCTGATCAGCCTAGGTTTGGTGTCCTTCTTACTTTGCAAGTACTTGATGGAAGAATGGTGTGAAGTTTGTATCCCTACAAGATTTATCTGAACTTTTCCAAGGCGAAAACATCCGCTAGCAGCTCTTTTTTAGTGACGGGTATAGTTATTATGTGCTTCCTCTAATTTCCCTCTAGCATAATGAATAGAAAATGGTAATATGTCTCATCTCTGTCTTAAAACAGCACCAATGGCATAATCGGAAGCATCAGTCATGATCTCAAATGGTAGAGACCAATCTGGTAGCTATAGGACAGGGACCTGAGTGATCAATTCTTTCAACTGATTAAAAACTTGGATAACTCTATCATATACAAAAAAAAATCTATCTCCTTGTCAAGAAGCTCAATCGGTGGTCAAGAAATTTTGCTGAAATCTTTTATGAATCTTCTATAAAATCCCATTTTCCCAAGAAATGACCATACTTGCTTCAAATTTGAAAGTGGTTTGAGCTTGAAAATCACGTTCACCATTGCAGGGTCAACCTACGTCATGCTTAGATATGGCATGGCCTTACACAATCCCTTCAATCACCATGAAGTGACTATTCTCCCACGAGAGCACAAGATTAACTTCATAGCGTTTCTTTAGTACTCGATCTAGATGTGTAAGGCACTGATCGAAACTATATTTCTAGACCAAGAAGTCATCCATGAAAACCTCAAGAAAAATACCAACAATATCTGTGAATACTACAAACATGCACCTCTGGAATGTCGCAAGAGCATACATAATCCAAAAGGCATTTTGCAGAAGGCATATATCCCGAATGGACAGGTGAAGGTGGTCTTATCTTGATCTTTAGGGGCAATTGCAGCATGATTGTGTCTAGACTACCTACTCCTTCGTGACCAGTCTTTCGACTATCTGGTTAATGAAGGGAAGTGGGAAATGATCTTTCTTGGTTGCTAGATTCAGGCGCATGTAATCCGCACAGACACGCCAAGAAGTTGGTGCTTGATGAATCCACATTTCATCATCTTTATTCTATCATTTTGGCACCAAAAACCCTAGCAAATGCCTGTAAATAGCCTTAAATCAACCATCTTAGCATCCATGCATGTGCATCACAATAGTGTATAAAATACTGTAATTAAGGCCAAAATTATAGAATAAATAAAGAAAAGAAAAAGAATAAAATATTGTAAATATTTTATGACCCAAAACCCCCGAGACCTAGGCATCTTGATGAATAGGTCGACAAGGAATAAAGTAGGGGGAGATAAGGTCAGAAATACAGTCAAAATACCTATACATTCTATTCATTATTTATTCATTTTGGGACCTATTTTTGGTTCCACTTTTTTATACATCAAATAACGAAACCTTGTACATGAAAGTTGTAGATAAATTAATAAAGAAAAATACAAAATTGATTTCACAGAAAAATAATGTACAGATAAAAAGTTATGGTCTGAATAAAATTCCAGAATGCCAACTTCCCAGACCCGTATCTCACAAATAAAAACTCCAAATGCAGCGTACTCACCTTTAATTGTATATAGAAGAAAATAATCTATCCAATGGTGGTGGTTTCGCATTTGGCGGAGCTACGGTTTGAAAGTTGAGTTTTGGACCCTCATTGTACACTTGTACTGAATAAAATATTCAATTTATTCTATATACATTATTTATTTATTTTTTGATTTCTATAATGTTGTAAATAATACATATAATAATTATGAGCATTTAAATCAAAATATAAACATCATTAAAACTCAAATAAAAATACTTGTATAATAGTTGATACATAGGTATTATACATACACTTATACCTATACTTAACACCTTTATATTTTATTTAATATACAAAACATATCAGAAAAATAAAAATAAAAATATATTTGTATACATAACAGTATTTTATCATTTTAGAAAATAATAAACACAAATAAATAAATTAAAAATACAAAATAAAAATAAAAGTATTAAAATACATAGGTAATATACCTATATAAGGCTAAAAAGTGAACTTGTAGAAATATGTATCATAAAAATAAATAAAAATCATAATAAAATACTACATAAAATAACAAATAATTTTCATTTTATAACTTTAATTTAATTCGACTTATTTCTATTTTTAAATGAATTAATAAGACATTTTTTATTCTCTTTCTCCTGGTTGGTCCACGTGGACCAACCAGGAGCTTGCGACTGTTGACCGGCGGGTCAACAGTCTGTCCTCTTCTTCTCAGCCCGTGGCGCGCGTCGTTTTCCCCCTGTCCTCGCGCCTTTTTCGAAGCCACGCCGCTCATCCTCTGCGGCCGCCTCCTTCACAAAATCTCCTCCTCGATCCATCACCTCCATCGCCATCTCCTCAAATCTACCCATATCTGCTCGATTCGCCCGTGATCTTCCCTCGAAGTCATGCCCGCGCCACACTTCAAATACGAACCCCCCTCTTCCTCTCCTCGGTTGAACACCTTCGGTCCACCCTTCAGCGCCAATCCCGTGCTCCTGAGCTCCGTGGAGGTGACAGCTCCACCGCCAGCCCTTCAGCCAAGGCGCGCGAAGTCGGAGGCGTCTCCACCACCTCCCGCAACTCCGGCGGTCGAGGTACCCTTCATCCTCTGGCTCCGGCCATCGAGGGCAGTCCCCCCGCTATTTCTTTAGTGTATTTTATTCCTGTTGGCTTAGGCTTCAAAAACCCAAAAAAATCTTGGAGTTTCATCACCCAAATCGATCGATCAAGTACCTTGGCCGGAGCGCACCTCCGGCCGAGCATCCATCTCGCGAACTACACTTTCCCCCGACCATCCAAGGGTCCAGGCAGTTTGCCCTGGACCCTTTGACTATTTTTGCAGGTCAAAGAACGAGCAACGACGTCTGGAGGCGAGTTTTGACGCTCGCCGGAGCGTGGCTGGACCTCCCAGCTCCGCCACCTTCGCCTGAGAACCTCGGCCGACGCCGAGGCTTTTTGACGCCTCTGATCGTTAGAGAAGACTTGCAGGAGGCTCCTCGTCCATTTTGGAGCTCAACAGCCATCAGAGCTAGCCGGAGGAGCGCGACGAACTTCGCCCAGTCGGAGCTCCGCCTCGTTCTTCCAGCTGCCTCCACCGCCGTCCGATCGAGGAGACCTTCCAGATAGAACGTGGGCCGTCCGATCATCAGCACTCAGCCACCGTCGATCTCGCCCGAGATCTAATCTCAGACGTCCACAGCGAAGCGTCATCGGTCGTTCATCAAGCGCCACGTGTCAAGTGGCCTCTTCATCGCCGTTGGATCGCGCGCCGAGGGTATTTTACATCCCCACCCTCGCGCATTTTGCATTTGTATTTTAGTACTAAAACTTTTGTCCGTAGTGTAATAATTTTGTAATATTTGCATAAACACCCCCGTACTTTCCATATTTGCATTCCTGTCCTTCGCCACGTCACCTCACGTGACCTGTACACGTGAGGGGGTGGGCATTTTGCAAGGATACCCCCGGTTGTTTGTGTATTTCATTTAAGTCCATGAACATTTATGTCAAGTTGTAATATTTTGGAGAAATTGCATCGAACCCCCTGAGCTTTGTAATATTGCAAAAATACCCCTCCCAGGCGCGTGCAAGTCACGCGTCCTGTGGGTAAATTGCACATACACCCTTGCGGGTTTGGATATTTGTGTTTAATCCTTAAAATGCAAGTTTCAGAGTAATATTTTGTGGAAAAATTGCGTACATGCCCCTGGATGTTTCACTATTTGCATGTATGCCCTTGCCAGCACTGTTTGATGATTGGAGTCTTGTTCTAATTAATTAAAATATCTTTTTAACTCCAAAAATCCCACAAAAATAGGCTTAAGTTCCTGGATAGGTGTACTTTAACGCTATCTAATTAGTTTTTGATTTTATTTCATTTTAATATTTATTAAAAATCAAAAACAGCCTTTTTGTGTACTGTCTACCTTAGAAAATACCAAAAAAATATCAAAACACCTCTAAAAATTCCAAAAAATTCACCTAGTGTCTATTTTATCCTATTTTAGTGTCAGTCCAAAAATCATTAAAAATCTCAAAAGAAAAACACTAAAAATTGAAAAACACCCAAAAACTCCAAAAAAATTAGATAAAATCAAAGAAAAATCCAAAAAATATAAACTCAACTTCTGTTTGTTCCTTATTTTATTATCTTTATGTGAAAAATAGTGTGAAGATTTTTAGCTACTGGTTGCTCTTTTTAAATTGCATTTTACTCACAGCCAACCTTGTTTGCACTGTTTTCTCTTATTTCAGCTTTTAAAAATATCAAAAACATCTGGAAAAAGCCCCAAAAATCACAAAAACAGTAAAAACCTTAAAAATACCAAAAACATTTATTTTCTGAATTTTTGAGCATTTTCGTGCATTTTTATAAATATTTCACTTTGCCTTGTCTTATATTGCCTTTACTTTCCTATATCGAAAAAAGAAAATAGAAAAATATAAAATATAAAATATAAAAATCAGAAAATCAAAAATCAAATACAAAATTAAAAATCAAATAAAAAAAATTAAAAATTAAAAACCCACAAAAATTGTAGTTGCTTGCTTGCTTAGTGTAGACACATCACACACTCACTCACTTGTGCATTCATTTGCTTGAGCTACACTGTTTGCTCCCTGTGTTCGAACTCTCTGCATACTTGCCCTTTACATCATTTGTGCAGAGTTAAAAATAAAATTTTAACTCCACATTTATTTCTAATTGTTGATCTTTAGTGTGGGTTAATTGTTGATTAATCGCGTTTTATTGTGGGTCGCACAGCGACAGATTTAGACCCTCGATAAAGCAGGATTATCAAATGGCGTCGTTGCCGGGGAGCAACAGCGAGTAGTTTATTTCTTTAGTGATTGTGTGTTGATTGTTTACCATAGCTGCATTTACCTCTCTTACACTCTTAGTATATTTTGATTGAGCTTTCTGACCATTCTCTTTTCTTGTCTTCTTGCGAGGGGGGCGGATCGCCTAGGTGACCCGAAGCAACCTTGGGACGCGGAGCCGGCTATTCTTTAGCCAAGCCGGCAGTAGAGAGCAGGAGGAGTGAGATTGAGTGGTAGTCTAGCTTGCATTTATTTTTGTGAGAGAGAGAGACTATTAATTTGTAATAATACAGGTACTTTGGACTTGGACACTACCGGGCCCAATTTCCAAGTGTTTGTTCACTTGGGGGCTCACCGCGGTTTTTGACGAGTTTTCATCGCTTGTCATTTTCCGGTTTTGTTTTCCTTTTTCATTTATTTTGTGGATTGAGCTCTTAGTTTTAGGTCCTGCTTGACTCGATTAGAATAGGTCCAAACACCTAATTATCTTTGCATGCTCCTATAGTGCGTATTTGGACTTAGACTAATTAAACAGTTGGTTATCCACTTTTGATCCACGCGCCGTGAGCGAGCCCCATCAAGCGCTACTCCTGAACTCGAGTGTGTCGAGAAGAGGAGGGGTGAGCCAAGACCGGACACTCGGATTGGGAGTTGATAATTAACTTGTGGTTCTTCACGCTAGCAGTTGCCTAACCTAGGACGATTTCCGTGTGCATACCGGCATGTAGTTTAGGTTTATAAATTTCTGCTTTGCATCCCGCATGGAGAGAGCTGGGATTCACTGTAAGTCTTCTTACTTTGCACGCATCATTTAGGCACAAAGGTGAGATCTCCATCTTTGTGTCGACTTGCACGGCTTTTCCGACTCTTTTCTCCCTCTGTTTTTGGAACAAAGTAGGATAAAGAAAATACAAAAATCGTTAGGCGCTTGTTTGAATTTACTCAAAAGAAGCGATAACACCAAAAAAAAATTAAAAAAGGGACTGCTAAGAAAACTTGACCAAAATAAAAAAGGTAATTGGATTCATTGCTTGGGGTGAGTAATACCCTCACTTGTATTCAGGTTGCATGGGAAGGTCTCCTTCCAAGTGAGGTGAGCGCTTCGTAAGGATTAGAGCCAAAAACCCAGCTTGTGGCTGCCTTGTGTATCGCCTGGATTACCGAAGTATTGGCGCTTCTATCGTACGTAGACGAGTAGGGCTTGGTCAACATTGGTGACTCTCTATTGTGAGAGCATCGACCTTGTCCGAAGTATCGAGCATAGGCCACGCCTTCACGGGGGTGTCTGTCTCATCGTCTTGCGTCCGAGTAGGTTCTTGCACGCTCACGGGTGATTCCGTTGCGAGCGAGTTCCGAAGTATCGGTTTCGCCTATTGGCTTCCTCTCTTATTCTTTGGCTGAGTAGGGATCCAGGAAGGGTTACAAGGACCTCAACTGCACAAGCTACAGGTTACACAGGAGGAGGACAAGTACGGGATACTTTTCCGGCAGTACTCTCTCTCCTATAGGCGTAGCGTTCTAAGGACTCGTTAAAAGATAAATTCCTGAATCAAGCTAAAACTGAAAAGATAAAAGCCGAACTTTCACGGCTTCATGTGTTGAGTTGGTGAACTTACCCTTGCTTTGTGTTTGATTGCTAGATTTATCTAGGTCAAGATCAAAAACACCGCACAATCGTGCGCAATTTTGTTGCATTTTACTCTTACTCCTCTTCTTCTTCTCTTGCCTTTCCTCTACTCTTCTTAATAATCAAGATGATGGGACGGAGATCTCTTAGGCCGACCCTGTCGGCACCGCTATCCCGCACTCCTCCTTATTCATCTAGGACTACCTCGGAAAGTCCGCTCTCCGAGCCTGAGTATACATCCGCCCTGTTCCCCCTCGACCATTCTTCCCATTCTCCTTCTCTCAGTCCAATTATTTCAGATTTCAGTGCATCACAGAGTTCAGATCATTCTACAGCACCTGAGATGGCCTCTTTTGCTTTTACAGAAGATCCAGTCATGTCAGACAGAGGCGATCACCCAGATGACCATGATCACCCTCCATTCGTATTTGATCAGGCGGCCATCAACAATTCGTTGTTAGCATCCCTGGAAACCATGCAGAGACAGATCCGAGACCAGGGGACATTTATGGGTGATCTGATGCGTGAAATAGCGCAGATGAGAGAAGACCGTGCTGGTGGAGGAGGAGGAGGACCAGACGCAGGAGGAGGCGATCCAGACGGCGAGAGGCCGCCACAGACTATCATGAGGGAATTGCACAACCCAGCTGCCTCCCTCACTCACCGATGGATTCGACTCCCACCCATCCACGGAGATTTCGAGCTTCGGCCCCACACTATCCAGCTGCTACCCAAATTCCATGGGTTGCCGACCGAAGAGCCACACCTCCACCTCCAAGAATTCGAGATGATTTGCAGCACCATCCATGATCGGTTGACGACCGAGGACACAATCAAGATGATCGCCTTTCCATTCTCTTTGGTTGACAGAGCCGCCTATTGGCTCAAACATCTTGGGCGTTTCGTCGACACATGGGCAGATCTCCGGACCGTATTCCTGAAAAAGTACTATCCGCTCGGCCGGACCAACGCAGCGAGAGCAATGATAAGCAACTTCGTCATGATCCCAAACGAACAATTCCATGAAGCCTGGGATCGATTCAGAGAGCTCATCGACCGGTGTCCCCACCATGATATCTCCAAGCCCAATCTCGTTCAGAGTTTCTTTTGCGGGCTGACACCGGAGCTGCAGGGGCTAGTGAACGCCTCTTGCGGTGGGTCTTATTTCTCCAAGGGAGAGGACGACGTCTGGGCCATCTACGAAGGCATGGCAGAAAACTCCACAGTGATGACCCAGGCCCGAGTCTATACACAGCAGAAGCCCCCGCAAGGAGCGGGATCATTTCAGAGGATCGCTCGCATCGATGCCGGTCCCAACACAGTGTCGGTAGCCGCAGCTCAAGCCGAATCAGCCGCAGCCGATATGGGCATCATCAGTGAAAAGCTGGACCGCATGGAGATCCTTGAGAAGAAACAAAATCAAGGCATGGCCCAGATGGACCAGATTGCCAAAACCATGAGTGACCTAAAAACTCAAATGTTGTGCATTCAGGAAGCCCAATCGCACTCCCAACAGCCTCCTAGGTCACAGGTTGCCTCCCGCGGCAGCAACCCCAACCAGGCCTCTGCCTCATACCGTCAGGTAAACCATATCCAGGCGGAGCCGGTTCCCTTGCTGCAGTACCATCCAGAGCAACCGCCATCTTCGGACACGCAGATGGTGGTCTATCAGCCGGAGCAACCACTGGCAGTTCTACCTCCACCCTCCTTTGAGCAGGAACCGTTGATGGAAGTCAATGGGATTTGGTACGACCGGTACCCTCAGCCCGCAATTCGCCGGGATCACCCCGGATTCCGTTGGGGCAACGGTGGATCCTCTTCCCAACAGCAGAACCCTGCCCAAGGATACCAGAACAGCCAGCCACAGCAGCAACACCAGCAGCCCCAGTATGCCCAACCGCAGCAATATCACAGTGGTCCTCGTCCCAACTATCAGGGACAGCAGTGGAGGCAGCGCGAGCAGCCTCAGCGTTTTCAGAACCAGCCTCCCCAGTACCAGCAGCAGCAGCCTCGTTTCCAGCAGGGAAACTCATCCGGTTCTCAGCCCCAGTCCTTTGAGAACCCCGCTCTTGATGATCTTGCCCGCTTGCTTTCCGAACAGCAAGCCTCCTTCAGGCAAGAAATGGATGAGTTCCGGCAGGAGATGCGGGATATTATCAAAGGCAAAGCCGCCATACCCGCTCAGATCGAACCAAACCCTAATAATTTCAAAAGGAAGCCTGAGCAGGTAGAGTTTTCAGAGGATACCCCTCCTAGTGACTATGAGAATGATGTGAATAATATCTATTATGATGCTGATTTTGTTACTACTAGGAGCGGTAGGATACCCGCCGGCGGCGACTCTTCTGAGCGACAACCGGATGCAGAACCAGGAGCGCCAGAAGAGCAGAAGAGCGGTGCTGATGCCGCTAATGATGATATAAAAGACGGTGGTGCTGATGCCACCATTTTTGATGCAGAACATGAAGGCGGTGCTGATGCCGCAGAGACAGGTGCCAGTGGTGGTACAGAGGCCACCACATCTCCTTTTGTTGAAACTCCAGTTGTGGTGTCACCACATTTTGTATCTTTGGACTGTGATAAAAACAAAAACAACAAAAATATGAATAAAGGGAAGGTTTCTGTTCAAATTGCGGATCCATATGTGTTGAATGATGATTTTGGTATGGATCCCCCTTCTTCACAGGCACAGGAACCTATTTCTAGTCCTCCATCTGAGGAGGCCCCTACTATCCCCTTCCCAGAGGCACTTCGCCGAGCGAAGGGGAATAAAAAAGAAAATCCCAAAAGGAACCAAGAGGTAGAGTTCGGCAATCAGATGATTGACAGATTTCACATTCAGCTGACTCTACGAGAAGCATTTGAGCATATCCCTTTCTTCAAAAAGAATCTGAGAGAGACAACCACTGTCAGAAGAAAGCGGAGGCACAGAGATCAGATCCATATGCTCACACATGACACTTGCTGCACCATTCAGAACAAGTTGCCAGCCAAGAGACCAGATGCAGGAGCTCCCTATGTCAGATGCGAGATTCAAGAGCAACAGTTTGATCGTACTCTATTAGACAGCGGCTCTTCAATCAATCTTCTCCCGGCAGCCTTACTCAAGCAATTTGAGTTCGGCACTCTTCATCGAAGCAGAACAGTCCTTCAGTTTGCTGATAGGTCGATAAAGAGGCCGAAGGGGTTGTTGAAAGACGTGGTCGTTACCATTCAGGGCCTGAAATTCCCCGTGGACTTCGTTGTGTTGGACATGGAGATCCCTGAGTCGGTAACCGATGCCCCCATCATACTCGGACGTCCATTCTTGGCCACAGCCAAGGCGGTGACCGACCACGATTGCGGGAAGGTATGTTTTCGCGTAGAGGGCGAGACCATACAAATAGAGACGATCGAGGAGACCAGAGCCAGAGAGTTAGAATGCTCCGAGCAGTCCAGCGAAGCCGCGCAGATGACAGAGGAAGAGCTAGACGTCCACCAGGTTCGTGATTTCGTGATGACTGATGATGAATCTAACTGGAAAGACCCTGTAGCACCGACTCTCGCCTTGCCTACCGATTCTTTGTATCTCAAGCTCATGGCGATCGAGAGTCGGGAGAGCACATTCCTGGATGAGGATACACCTGAGGCTGACAGCATCGTGACGAATGGTGCCGATGATTTCAATTCATGTTCTTCTATTTCTGATCCCTCATATTCAGACATTGAATGGGCCTATTTTGATGATCCGTTGTCTTGTCTGATTCATTCTGAACCAGCAACCATGACAGAGTGCGAGCCCGTACAGTACATTGATAATTCAGTCAGCCGCCTTTCGTCAGAAATTCATGCAGTGCGAGAGTTCTCCCATGCAGACCTGGTAGCATTCACACAGACATATCAGAAGCCAGATCTGCCACCTCCCAGTTGCCCTGAAAGAAAACCTCTGCCGCAGTCAATGAAGTATAGATTCCTTGCAGGTGAGCCAGATATGCACCCAGTCATTATCTCAGCAGATTTGACTGGAGAACAAGAATCTCGTCTGATGGAGGTTCTTGAAAGAAATCGCAAGGCAATCGGATGGAATATAGCTGACCTCAAGGGGCTGAGCCCGAAGCTGTGCTCCCACCACATCTATCTCGAGGATGACGCTAAGCCATCGCGCGAATTCCAGCGACGGCTGAACCCGAATCTTCGAGAGGTTGTCATGAAAGAAATCTCAAAGTGGTGGAGTGCTGATTTCATCTATCCCATCTCCGACTCAAAATGGGTAAGTCCGTTACATGTGGTGCCCAAGAAGACGGGTATCACAACAGTTGTCAACGAGTTCGGAGAGGAGGTCGCTACCAGAGTACCAACTTCTTGGAGGGTCTGTGTGGACTACAGACGATTAAATGAGGCCACCAAGAAGGATCACTTCCCGCTGCCCTTCCTTGATCAGATTATCGAGCGGTTAGCCGGGAAGAGCCATTACTGTTTTCTTGATGGGTACTCTGGATATAATCAAGTGGCCATTGCGCCCGAAGACCAGGAGAAGACGACTTTCACCTGTCCGTTTGGGACTTATGCTTTCAGACGGATGCCCTTTGGTCTATGCAACGCTCCAGCGACATTCCAAAGGTGCATGTTGTCCATTTTCTCGGACATGGTGGGTAATTGTTTAGAGGTCTTCATGGATGACTTCTCGGTCTATGGCGACGGGTTTGATGCTTGTCTTGACTGCCTAGATCGTGTGCTGAAGCGCTGCATAGAGGTCAATCTTGTCTTATCCTGGGAGAAGAGTCATTTCATGATGACTCAAGGGACGGTCCTTGGGCATGTCGTCTCCAACAGGGGCATGGAGGTCGATCCTGCCAAGGTGGATATCATCAGAAAACTCAATCCGCCGTCCAATTTGCGTCAGTTACGGTCTTTTCTGGGGCATGTCGGTTTCTACCGACGGTTTATTCAGGACTTCAGTCGAATCGCACGACCGTTAACCGACTTGCTGACCAAAGACACCGAGTTTATTGTCAATGATAAGTGTCTTGAATCATTTGAGACTCTCAAGAATATGGTTGTTTCAGCTCCTGTCCTTCAGCCACCCGATTGGTCTCTCCCATTCGAGATCATGACGGATGCTTCAGATTTTGCCGTTGGGGCTGTGCTTGGACAGAGGAGGGATGGATTACCGTTTGCCATTCACTACGCCAGCCGGACCTTAGATGCCGCTCAAAGGAATTACACTGTGACGGAAAAAGAGATGCTGGCCGTAGTCTTCGCTCTTGATAAGTATCGATCTTACATTCTCGGATCTAGAGTAACTGTTTACACCGATCATACCGCCATCCGGTATTTAATGGCCAAGAAGGATGCCAAAGCACGTCTTACCAGATGGATCCTTCTACTTCAGGAATTTGATATTGAAATTAAGGACAAGCCTGGAGTTAAGAATGTGGTGGCGGATCATCTCTCCAGGTTGGAGAATCTTGAGGAATCTGAGCCCAGCGCACCTATCTCAGAGACATTTCCAGATGAGGCGATCTTAGCTGTCACCTCACTCCCATGGTATGCCGACGTTGTAAACTATCTTGTTGCCAAGACAGTCCCTCAGGGTTGGCCCAGGCAGAAACTTGAGACCTTCCTAGCTAAGGCCAAGTTTTACCATTGGGAGGATCCCGTCCTTTATCATGAAGGAGGGGATAGTATCTGGAGGAGGTGCATTCCTCAAGAAGAGCAGCATAGCGTCCTCACATACTGCCACAAGCTTGAGGCAGGAGGACATCATTCTGGAAAAAGGACAGCACAGAAGGTGCTTCAATCCGGCCTATGGTGGCCTACCCTCTTCAAGGATTCTGATGAGTTCGTGAAGGGATGTACTGACTGTCAGAAAATGGGAACCTGCGGACAGAGAGACATGATGCCCATGCAACCCATTCACTTCTGTGAGGTTTTTGATGCATGGGGGATTGATTTCATGGGCCCATTTCCTAAGAGTCAGGGATTCGAGCATATTTTGCTCGCTGTGGATTATGTCAGCCGATGGGTTGAGGCCATCCCCGCCCGAGCCGCAGATGCTAAAACCGTTTGCAAATTCTTGAGGAAAAATATCATTTCACGGTTCGGGGTACCTAGAGTTTTGATTTCTGACGGGGGGTCTCATTTCATCAATGACAAAGTTAGGGCCCTTGCTGACGAGTTCGGTATTGACCATCGGGTTGCCACTCCTTATCACCCTCAGACTAATGGTCTTGCTGAAGTATCGAATCGGGAGATAAAGACTATCTTGCAGAAAGTTGTCCGCCCAGACCGAAAGGATTGGTCACAACTTTTGGACTCGGTCCTATGGGCCTATCGGACTTCTTTCAAAAATCCATTGGGGACATCTCCTTTTCGTCTCGTCTATGGCAAGCCGTGCCATTTGCCAGTGGAAATCAAGCACAAATCTTTTTGGGCAATTACTGAGCTACTTTTAGATCCCGAGAGTATAGGAGACCAGAGACGAGCAGAATTGGCAGCCCTGGAGGAACTAAGAGACACAGCCTTTTCCAACAGCCTACAGTACAAAGAAAAAGTGAAGACATGGCACGATTCGAATATCAGCCATAAACAGTTTGAGCCAAATCAGAAAGTATGGTTGTTTGATTCCAGGCTGAAATTATTTCCAGGGAAGTTGCAGAGCAAGTGGAAAGGTCCGTATGTGGTTAGGAAGGTACATGACAATGGCAGTATTGATATATCCGAACCGTCATCTTCGTCCACCTTCCGCGTCAATGGTCAACGCCTAAAGCTATATCGCGATCATGATCCGCCGACCATGGACGTTGCCCCCATTCTTCTGGTATGAGATGTGTTCTTTGACTCATATCATCTGCATCTCGTACATGATGATCACTTCCATCTTCCGCTGTACAAACCATCTGTTCATATCACTCTTTCGTCTGTTAATTTATTTTCTTCTTTTCTTCTTTTCCTTTTCTGTTTTCTTAATCTATCAATAAGTTGCCGCCCTTGTAGACAGTATCCATACTTAGGACGTACTTTGTCCTAAGTATAGGGGGGTGTGCACCCCGAGTTGTTCTATTCTTTTCGATCCTCTCCATCGTCTCCTCTTCTTATCTATACTTAGGGATATCTTACCCTAAGTATAGGGGGAGACAATCTGAGTAAAATCTGTTCATTCCCACCCTTGACCCTCCCTGCTTCGTGTACAGTCTGCTATACTTAGGATTAATTGATCCTAAGTATAGGGGGGACGGTCAACTTCTGATTCATTGATTCATCTACTTATTCCTTTATTCTTTAGACTTGTCTATACTTAGTACGAGTTATGTCTTCTCTTTTCTCTCCGATCTATGAGGACATAGCTCAAGCTAAGTATAGGGGGGTCGTATATACTGTGTATATACTTTAGCCATAACTCGTACTTTCGTATTTTCCTAATAAATATGGCTAATAATTCTTTAACAATTCATTAAAATTCGTAAGAAAAAGATGTTCTGTTCCTCAAAATTCTTTTTGTAGATACTGATTAATAAATCAGGTAAAAACGTTTCTGCAAAATGTTTGAAAAATAGTTTGAAAATCTTTGTGAAAAATCTATTGAAAACTATTTGGAAAATATTTTGCTACATGTTTTCAACCTTTGTAAAAATGTGTGGTTTGTAAAAATTTCTTTTCTTTGTGTGAAATAAAATGTTTTGCAAATGGTTTGAAAAATGGTTGCAAAAATGATTTGAAAAACCTATATATACTGTTTGAAGAGCCTTTGCAAAATGATTTTCAAATATGTGTAAAAAGTTTGTAAAAATTATTTTGGACTATAGTTTTCAAAAATTGTGTGAAAATTATTTTCAAATAAGTTTGGGGAATATTCACATCACAAAAAAAAAAAAAAGAAAGAAAATCCATCTTATGTATATATGTATAAAATTGACCACTTACCCTTGTAAATGCTTAAAATCCACTTCTTGTATATAAGAAGCACTCCCATGTACATATTTTAACCTAGTTTTCAGCCAAAATCTTTTTGCTTTCAAAAATCCCCAAAAACATTTGCAAAATTAAAATCCAAAAACATTTGAAAAATCTTTTTGAAAAATACAAAAAAATTGCATCTGCATATGCATCATCATCATCTTTCCAAAAATCCATAAAAAGTTCAAAATCCTTGAAAATTGCATCACGAAAATATTTTCTGCATTGCATTGCATAGCATTCGCATTTTTCGGATTGAGTTTGATAGTTGAACAAGTCTAAGTAAAATCCGAAGATTGGAGCTTGATTGGACCTTATAATCTACCTAATAACAGGAACCTTATAGGAACTGGGTTTGAGGTACTTCAGGTCTAGTCGACTTAATTCTTTGAGGATCACAGGACTTAGTTCAATGGATTCTTGACTGCCTAAGTAGAATATTTCGGAGCACACGCACAACTCTTGTTGATAATGACCTAACTTGGACACCTGCACCTTTCACATAGCTCTCCACGGATGAGGTGGTGAGGAGGCAGTTTCCTTTGGCTTGGGGTAGCATATGAGGGTAGTACTTCTAGGCGGAACCTCTCTTCTTCTTATAGTGAAGGAAGTGCACCTCAACTTGGTCTAGTGGTAATGAAGGCTAAAGACAGAAGCTGTGGGTTGCAATAAAGCTTCAAAAGAGGGATAGTCTATTGGCTCAAGAGGAAAATTTCTTGTATATATGCTGCACCATGTAGATATGTTGTACAGATGCAATTAAAAAAAAAAAAAAAAGAGAGAAAATGCAGAGAGAACTCCAAAAAAGTGGTGGGTCGGATTGAAAATTTAATAACCCCACCGGAGTGTATATAGTCCAATAAAGCAAAAGCTTATGGTATCCATGTTACATCTCATGAAGCTTGCAGCGGGAGACTTAGCTACACTGGTTGAGCTCCCAAAAGTCTATACTTCTTCCCCCTCTTCTTGAGCCGGTTGCACTTGAACTTAGAAGGGAATACCCCGCTTCTCGAGGAAAGAGTTGCTAGACCGAGGCATTAGAGTTACCAGGTGGGGGGAGGTTGTTTCTTTGTTACTTCTGAGGTGGGGAGCTACATATCACTTACACTGTACGAGTCAGATTCATAGTCGTAAGAGTTTGCGTATGAGTTGATGTACTTCTGATCTGGCTATTGAGGAGACTTGGACAGAGTTTTGGGATTCTCAAGGACTGTTGGATTTCAAACTTGGGTCTCATTAAGGTTCCGACCGCACTAAAATTCCAAAGGTCCGACTTAAGCTCCAAACTTTGATTTTGCGAAGACAAGTTCGATAATTAAACTTAATCTAATTTTCTTCTTTTTCTTTCCTTTCTTTTCTTTTTGCACTTATTGCATAAGTGTTTGCTAGGGACTAGCAAAGGTAAAGTATAGGGGGATGATGAATCCACATTTCATCATCTTTATTCTATCATTTTGGCACCAAAAACCCTAGCAAATGCCTGTAAATAGCCTTAAATCAACCATCTTAGCATCCATGCATGTGCATCACAATAGTGTATAAAATACTGTAATTAAGGCCAAAATTATAGAATAAATAAAGAAAAGAAAAAGAATAAAATATTGTAAATATTTTATGACCCAAAACCCTCGAGACCTAGGCATCTTGATGAATAGGTCGACAAGGAATAAAGTAGGGGGAGATAAGGTCAGAAATACAGTCAAAATACCTATACATTCTACTCATTATTTATTCATTTTGGGACCTATTTTTGGTTCCACTTTTTTATACATCAAATAACGAAACCTTGTACATGAAAGTTGTAGATAAATTAATAAAGAAAAATACAAAATTGATTTCACAGAAAAATAATGTACAGATAAAAAGTTATGGTCTGAATAAAATTCCAGAATGCCAACTTCCCAGACCCGTATCTCACAAATAAAAACTCCAAATGCAGCGTACTCACCTTTAATTGTATATAGAAGAAAATAATCTATCCAATGGTGGTGGTTTCGCATTTGGCGGAGCTACGGTTTGAAAGTTGAGTTTTGGACCCTCATTGTACACTTGTACTGAATAAAATATTCAATTTATTCTATATACATTATTTATTTATTTTTTGATTTCTATAATGTTGTAAATAATACATATAATAATTATGAGCATTTAAATCAAAATATAAACATCATTAAAACTCAAATAAAAATACTTGTATAATAGTTGATACATAGGTATTATACATACACTTATACCTATACTTAACACCTTTATATTTTATTTAATATACAAAACATATCAGAAAAATAAAAATAAAAATATATTTGTATACATAACAGTATTTTATCATTTTAGAAAATAATAAACACAAATAAATAAATTAAAAATACAAAATAAAAATAAAAGTATTAAAATACATAGGTAATATACCTATATAAGGCTAAAAAGTGAACTTGTAGAAATATGTATCATAAAAATAAATAAAAATCATAATAAAATACTACATAAAATAACAAATAATTTTCATTTTATAACTTTAATTTAATTCGACTTATTTCTATTTTTAAATGAATTAATAAGACATTTTTTATTCTCTTTCTCCTGGTTGGTCCACGTGGACCAACCAGGAGCTTGCGACTGTTGACCGGCGGGTCAACAGTCTGTCCTCTTCTTCTCAGCCCGTGGCGCGCGTCGTTTTCCCCCTGTCCTCGCGCCTTTTTCGAAGCCACGCCGCTCATCCTCTGCGGCCGCCTCCTTCACAAAATCTCCTCCTCGATCCATCACCTCCATCGCCATCTCCTCAAATCTACCCATATCTGCTCGATTCGCCCGTGATCTTCCCTCGAAGTCACGCCCGCGCCACACTTCAAATACGAACCCCCCTCTTCCTCTCCTCGGTTGAACACCTTCGGTCCACCCTTCAGCGCCAATCCCGTGCTCCTGAGCTCCGTGGAGGTGACAGCTCCACCGCCAGCCCTTCAGCCAAGGCGCGCGAAGTCGGAGGCGTCTCCACCACCTCCCGCAACTCCGGCGGTCGAGGTACCCTTCATCCTCTGGCTCCGGCCATCGAGGGCAGTCCCCCCGCTATTTCTTTAGTGTATTTTATTCCTGTTGGCTTAGGCTTCAAAAACCCAAAAAAATCTTGGAGTTTCATCACCCAAATCGATCGATCAAGTACCTTGGCCGGAGCGCACCTCCGGCCGAGCATCCATCTCGCGAACTACACTTTCCCCCGACCATCCAAGGGTCCAGGCAGTTTGCCCTGGACCCTTTGACTATTTTTGCAGGTCAAAGAACGAGCAACGACGCCTGGAGGCGAGTTTTGACGCTCGCCGGAGCGTGGCTGGACCTCCCAGCTCCGCCACCTTCGCCTGAGAACCTCGGCCGACGCCGAGGCTTTTTGACGCCTCTGATCGTTAGAGAAGACCTGCAGGAGGCTCCTCGTCCATTTTGGAGCTCAACAGCCATCAGAGCTAGCCGGAGGAGCGCGACGAACTTCGCCCAGTCGGAGCTCCGCCTCGTTCTTCCAGCTGCCTCCACCGCCGTCCGATCGAGGAGACCTTCCAGATAGAACGTGGGCCGTCCGATCATCAGCACTCAGCCACCGTCGATCTCGCCCGAGATCTAATCTCAGACGTCCACAGCGAAGCGTCATCGGCCGTTCATCAAGCGCCACGTGTCAAGTGGCCTCTTCATCGCCGTTGGATCGCGCGCCGAGGGTATTTTACATCCCCACCCTCGCGCATTTTGCATTTGTATTTTAGTACTAAAACTTTTGTCCGTAGTGTAATAATTTTGTAATATTTGCATAAACACCCCCGTACTTTCCATATTTGCATTCCTGTCCTTCGCCACGTCACCTCACGTGACCTGTACACGTGAGGGGGTGGGCATTTTGCAAGGATACCCCCGGTTGTTTGTGTATTTCGTTTAAGTCCATGAACATTTATGTCAAGTTGTAATATTTTGGAGAAATTGCATCGAACCCCCTGAGCTTTGTAATATTGCAAAAATACCCCTCCCAGGCGCGTGCAAGTCACGCGTCCTGTGGGTAAATTGCACATACACCCTTGCGGGTTTGGATATTTGTGTTTAATCCTTAAAATGCAAGTTTCAGAGTAATATTTTGTGGAAAAATTGCGTACATGCCCCTGGATGTTTCACTATTTGCATGTATGCCCTTGCCAGCACTGTTTGATGATTGGAGTCTTGTTCTAATTAATTAAAATATCTTTTTAACTCCAAAAATCCCACAAAAATAGGCTTAAGTTCCTGGATAGGTGTACTTTAACGCTATCTAATTAGTTTTTGATTTTATTTCATTTTAATATTTATTAAAAATCAAAAACAGCCTTTTTGTGTACTGTCTACCTTAGAAAATACCAAAAAAATATCAAAACACCTCTAAAAATTCCAAAAAATTCACCTAGTGTCTATTTTATCCTATTTTAGTGTCAGTCCAAAAATCATTAAAAATCTCAAAAGAAAAACACTAAAAATTGAAAAACACCCAAAAACTCCAAAAAAATTAGATAAAATCAAAGAAAAATCCAAAAAATATAAACTCAACTTCTGTTTGTTCCTTATTTTATTATCTTTATGTGAAAAATAGTGTGAAGATTTTTAGCTACTGGTTGCTCTTTTTAAATTGCATTTTACTCACAGCCAACCTTGTTTGCACTGTTTTCTCTTATTTCAGCTTTTAAAAATATCAAAAACATCTGGAAAAAGCCCCAAAAATCACAAAAACAGTAAAAACCTTAAAAATACCAAAAACATTTATTTTCTGAATTTTTGAGCATTTTCATGCATTTTTATAAATATTTCACTTTGCCTTGTCTTATATTGCCTTTACTTTCCTATATCGAAAAAAGAAAATAGAAAAATATAAAATATAAAATATAAAAATCAGAAAATCAAAAATCAAATACAAAATTAAAAATCAAATAAAAAAAATTAAAAATTAAAAACCCACAAAAATTGTAGTTGCTTGCTTGCTTAGTGTAGACACATCACACACTCACTCACTTGTGCATTCATTTGCTTGAGCTACACTGTTTGCTCCCTGTGTTCGAACTCTCTGCATACTTGCCCTTTACATCATTTGTGCAGAGTTAAAAATAAAATTTTAACTCCACATTTATTTCTAATTGTTGATCTTTAGTGTGGGTTAATTGTTGATTAATCGCGTTTTATTGTGGGTCGCACAGCGACAGATTTAGACCCTCGATAAAGCAGGATTATCAGTGCTCTGGTTGGGATCTCCTCTCCCTTGTCATTCTTTATAATGGTGATTTCGGATTTCTTCAGCATTACATGTAGAGGACTCATCCATTTTGAAATGAAGACAGGATATATAGTAAATAAAAAATTTCTATAAAATTAAAGTTATTTTGATGCATTTTGAGTTCATATTGAGAATCCAATATAAGGTCGTGGCGAGATAAGTCATTTATCATTACAATAGGTGTCAAGTGGAAGTGCAATGAAGCATGCAGCCGAGATCTATTCCTCAATATTAATATGAATCCTCCCTTAATCTCAATGATCCAAAGTTGGCAATTAGTACGAAAAGGAACCACAAAATACTTGGAATCCCAAAAAGATATTTATTTTTATGAGTTGTTTGGTCATTCAATTCATTTCAATTAAGTCGTATCTTATCCAAACCAATGAATAGAGCTGAAGGGAAAAGGCAATACTGCTTACTGATTATACCAATCTACATATACCTTGGTGGAATAAAGATCAATTCCCATATTTTTTTATTGATGATGAGAAATGTCAAAGAAAAAAAATAAAGGTACTTGTTGTGAATTAGACTTTGCTTGTTCCTTTCCATCCTTTCATTCCTTATTTGCTAATCTATGTATTTTCCTGTTATCGTTGGTGCAATTGCTAAATCTATTCAATTCCCCCTTCATTTATGGTTACCTGATGCTATGGAGGGTCCCACTCCTATTTCAGCTCTTATACATGCCGCTATTGTGGTAGCAGCGGGCATTTTTCTTGTAGCTAGACTTCTTCCTATATTCATAGTTATACCTCGGCCATCTTTCCGATATAATCTTATTATTGACCAGAAACCGAATGAATAGCGAGTCATTCATATTATTGCAATATAGATGCAACCGATCAATCAATTCGAATCGAAATAAAAAAGTCAAATCTTCAAATAAAAAAGAAAAACAGTCCCTTTTTTCAGGTTCGAGAGATAAAAACACATTTTTAACAAAAAAGGATATATTGTACATTACTTTTGTGTGAAATCAATTTTGTATTTTTCTATGTGTTTTTATCTGCAACTTTCATGTACAAAGTTTCTTTATTTGAGGTGTAAACAATAAAGAATAAAATGAGTCTCAAAAGTGGATTATTGGAGAGTAAAGATTAGGATTTTTATTGTGTTTTTGACCCTTATATCCCCCTAATTTATTCATTGTCGATCCAGTCATCATGATGCCTAGGTCTCGGGGTTTAGAGTCATGAAATACCTTCGGTATTTTATTTCTTTTTCTTTTCTTTATTCTTTTATTTTAGCTTTAAACAATGTAATTTATACAATATTTATACAATAAATAATTAATGTTAATTCATGCAATAATGATATATGCATGCATTTAGCTGGGTTTTGAAGGCCAAAATGAAACAATAAAGGTGATGAAATGGAGATTCATCACCCCCCCCCCCATAATTGCCTTTGCTAGTCACTAGCAAATCACTTATGCCTATAAGTCTAGAAAATGAAAAATAAATAAAAAAACAAAATTACTTAGGTTGATTTAATTCATAAAATTGTCTTCATAAAATCAAAGTTTGTAGCTTACGTCAGACCTGTGGAATGTAGGTGTAGTCGGAACCTCGTTGAGAATCGGTCTTGAAACACAAATGCCTTTAAGACCTACAAAACTCTGCTTAAGTCTCCTCAATTGCCAGATCAAAATAAGTCAACTCATATGCAAACCCTTGTGACTATGAATCTATCTTGGACAGTGTATGCGATATGTAGCTCTTTTTGGTTGAAGTGGTAAAAGTCAGTCGTCTTCAATATGGTGACCTAATTCCTCAATCCAACAACTCTTTCCTCAAGAAGCATGGTATTACCTTCTAAGTTCAAGTACAACTAGATCAAGAAGATTGTGTGGAGAGAAGAATGGATGGTGGCCAGTTTAGATACCTATCCTAGGATGATTGACTAGTGTAGCCAACTCATCCGGCTGCAGACTCACATACATTTGACTTTAAAGCTCAAGGTTGCTTATTGTCTATACAAATATATACATACTCTGACGGGCTTTTATTTGGAATTTTGCTCATATTTTCTTTTTGTAGTTTTTGGTTTTTTTTATTTTTTTGAATATTATATACAACGGCATTTATATAAGGACTTTTTCCTCTTGAAGTAGTAGACTATCCCTCTTTTGAAGCTTTATTGAAACCCACAACATCTGTCTTTAGACATCTTTGCTAATAGATCGGGTTGGAGTACAATGGCCACAAATGTGTGACTTATGATGTTTCCATTGGCTTGTGTCTCATGCTGGCAAATCCAACCCTCTACCACTTCAACTGAAGTGAGCAAAGTGTAAGGTGCAAGTGTGCAAGCTAGGTCATTATCAACAAGATCCGTGTGTGTGTTCTTAAATATTCTTCTTAGGCAGTTAAGATGGGACTGAACTAAGTCTTGTGGTTTCAAAGAATTAAGTCTAGCAGACCTGAAGTATCTCAATTTCAGTTCCTATAAGGTTCCTGTGGTTAAGTAGATGAAGATCCAACCAAGCTTCAATCTTCGAATTTTACTTAGACTAGTTCAATTATGAATTTCAATCTGAAAAATGAAAATGATAAGTACAATGCAAGGAAAATGTTTTTTATGATGCAATTTCCATGTTTTGATATTTTATCGGTTTTTCGAAAAGGTTATGCAAATTTTTATGCATTTTTTAGAAGATTTTGCAAAAATTTTTGGGACTTTTAACTTTACAAATTTTTAGGTATTTTTTGAAAACACAATGGTTTTTAGAACAAATGGGATATGTGTAGATATTTACACGGGAGTACATATTTTTAGTTGCGAAAATTGTGGTGAAGGATTTACGCAAGGTATTTACAACTTTGTAAGAATCTTTATTTGCTTGGATCGTGTACATAGTTCTCAAAATAATTTGAAAAGATTTTTATAAACATTTTGAAAACTTATTTTGCAAACTAGTTTGATAAATACTTTTTACAAACATTTTACAAAATTTGAAAACCATTTTGCAAAGATTTTTCAAACAGTATATATAGATTTTAAAACTATTTTTGCAACCATTTTCAAAACCATTTGCAAATAGATTTTTAAAACATTTTATTTCAAACAAAGAAAGAAAATTTTACAAACAAAGCATTTTCCAAATAGTTTTCAAGAGATTTTTCAAAATGATTTTCAAACTTTATTTAAAATATTTTACAAAAAACATTTTTAACATGATTTATTAATCAGTATATACAAAGAATTTCAATGCGTGTGCTAATTTCTATTAATTACCCATATTATTACAAATATCAAAATGTGAGTTATGGCTAAAGTATATACAACGTATATACAACACACTTATATTTAGCTTGAGCTATGTTCTCATAGATCGGAGAGAAAAAGAGAATACATAACTCGTACTGATTATAGAAAAACATACATTACAATGACGGAATAGAGAATGAAAGAATAAATGAACGAGAAGTCGACCATCTCGCCTATACTAAGGATGAAATAATCCTAAGTCTAGCAGGTTGTATCTACATTTAGGGAGGATCGAGGATGGAAATAAACAAATCATAACTCAGTCTGTCTCCCCCTATACTTAGGGTAAGTTATCCCTAAGTATAGATAGAAATATCAACAGTAAAGGAGACAATGGAGGGGGAAAATAAAAATAAACCAACAAACAAAAATGAAAATATGTGAGGATAATGTACACATCACTCCCCCTATGCTTTAGAAGTATATTGATTGTTCCACAATAATGAATACTTTTTTCTGTAAATACTGCACATTTGATTCCATCCATAAATCCATTTTCTTCCCTATAAGTTCCAATATTTATAAAAAAGATATAGTTCTTATTGTTTATATGTTATGGTTTGAATACACCATACCAATTTGTTATTTATGGACTTTCTCCATTGTAATGAATATTATGGTCATCATATTTCTCCAAGGAAGAAGCGAAGGGATTTTATCCTCATTGGTGTGTAATCCCACCACTAATATAGACCAGAATCATCAATATCTACTAGTCCAAGAGCACCCCCTCGAGTAAAGAGTTCTACATCGAGTTGACAAAAATGGGGATCCCAAATTGCACGAGCAATTGGGTCTGATGTGTAAGGGGCATGTACCCACGACTCAAAATTACACTACATGAAAGAGGGTTTCAGACGTCCACAGAAATATTATTGCAAATTATCGGAAGTAAAAATGTTCTGATAAAGACGTTCCTCGTTATTATCATCATGACTCTCGAAGTCAGGTTGGGAATCAATACCAAACCAAATACGACGAGTAGTGGGGTCCTCCTTAGAAATCTTAATGTCTTTCAAATCCTTCTAACCATTTTCCTACTGCAATAATTCTTACTAAGAAGAATGCCCATGTTGTGGCAATTCCACCCATAAGGTAAAGGGTTACTCCTACAGCACGTCCTTGTAAAATGCTCAAGGACCTAGGTTAAGTAGAAAGCCTATAATATACTTGGGGGAAAAAAGATGCTTCTTCCTTTTATGTACGTCCCGACCGACAGGGTCTCGTTAATTTCCCCAACCTGAGTTGTATGAGGTAGAAACTCATCCCACATACGATTCGGAGGCCGAGCCCCACCCCAACAGTAATGGTGCGTCTTAGGTCAACTAATACGAATAAGATGCAGTTCACTCAGTGATCGCCTTTGGGTTTCGAACTCCATATGGGGAAGGAGTGTTATTGTTTATGAAGTCTCAATCATTTACATGGACCCACTTCTCATTCCATTCGGGGGAATTTGATTAAAAGAGACCTAAGTATAGGCAACAACAAAAGTGATGGAATAGAACGAAGAAATAACACCCAACTTGTCCAACCCCTATACTTAGGGCAAAGTACGTCCTAAGAAAGGCAAACATACGGAATGGGGTGGATAAGAAAAAACAATAGATGGAAGGAAATAAAATGAAAGCAGATATACCAAGTGATGGATATACAGAGATCAAGAAGGTAGAAAGTGTACCTTCTTACGAGATCCCTTAGGAATGGATCTTAGAAGGTGTAGGTCACTATCGGGGTAATCTGCTGACACAAATCGATCAGGATTAACCTGACGAAGATCCCCAGCAATCTCAAAGTGGAAAGGCATGAACAAGTTAGTGGAAGCAGTGTGGTCATGTTTGGCATGGTATGTCTTTACTAGGTCTACACAGAAATGCACGAGTTCTTTTATGAAAGTAGTAAGGTCAAGTTTGACATGTGTAGTCTCTATTAAGTATGTCGTCTGTGCAAAGGTGTCTATTGTGTAAATACCGCAGATGTCATCAATGCATCGCCACCAACTGGAAGGGTAACTCCAATGTCTATGCTTTCCAAGTCTTCATCCCCGAAGAGGCATTCTCGAGTCACAGTATTATCCATAAAAATCAAACCTCTCTGATATCAGCATATAGGTCATAGTCCTCAGGGTCAGCTGATACGTGCACACTCTCATCAGATGTGGGTCGCTGGTCAGGGGTGGGTGTTGTGATCTTTTCAATCAAAATGCTCTCATTGTCTGAGCGAAAGCATATCGCTCCATATCTATAATAAAAAAATGGCTCTCGCTGAGGCGAGGAAGAACGGCCTAGGAAGATTGGAGTGTACCCCATAGAGGTGGAGATCTCCATGGGAAATATAATAAATTCAACAGTGATGCTCATGCCCTGAATGTAAAAGATGATGTTCTCTAAAATACCATTCGGCCTCTTTATTGATCCATCAATGGATAGGCAAATCATCTTAGTTTTTTTTAGAGGCCCTAATTGAAGAGATTGTACCAGTGGGAAAAATATTAAATTGATCGAAGCACTGCCATCAAGAAGAGTGTGATCACAAGAATAGTAAGAAATGCCACATCTAACAAGGAGTGTGCTAGTGTCCCCTTTCCTAGTATGTGGACGGTGAGTGATGGCATGGTCAGTGGCCATGGTCAGAATGTGTCGCTCAGATTTGCATTATCACTTTCTCTTTTGGAGGATAGGTGCAGATAATTGGTTCATGGCCTTATGAAGTGGGGCCTCAATAATCTCATGAATAGATGCCACCACTTATGGTTCAGTCAAGAATTTTTCAGATTTTGGATCTCCTCCATACAAGGGAGGAGATCGGAATCATCATCTGCACAAGGATGATTTGGAGTAGTCTGTACGGTGTCATCCTTATGATCAAAGTTAGGAACTGTGGTGAATGTGAGTGTGGTCGAAGGATCTGGCAAGGGTGCTCTCTCCTCACAATCTAACTTAGCTATGTGTCTCCCATATTCTTTTTTGTGTTTTTTTGAATTTTCTTATTTTTTTGTACTTTGGGCAATCGCAAGCTCTCATAGGCATCCTCAAACAAATGCATGAAATCAGAAGGTGAAAAGTCAATGTGGCTCTTAGTTGTGCTAGTGATGTCATCTATCCTCGAATTCATTTGCTCCACTAATCGGTTCATGTACTCAAGAATGGTATCCATGAGAGGTGACTCCAACAACTTAGTCTCTAGTAGATGATATGGTGGGTAATGCGATAGTAGTAGCAAGTAAAAGTCTGAGGCTTGGTGCTATAGATGAGGCGAATATGTAAAAAAGGAAAAATAAGGAGAGAAGTCATCCTGGTAAAAGAGAGGTTGACCGGCCGAAGGGTATGACGGATATGCAAAGTTCGAATAAAAATAATTCTGGTCATCCATCTCCGAAACAAAAGGTAGGGATCGGGAGAGCATGACATTCAAATAAGATATGCAAGAAAAATGTTTAAATGTATAGAGAAGATCGAGTATGCACACAAACAAACACAAATATAAACAAACAAAAATCCTCAATTCACCTACTCAAAACAATGATGAATGTAAAAGTTCGATCTTCTTATCTTGTCCAAATTTAGAGTTAGGTGTTTATCAAAAAGTTGTAGAAACATGTAGGCAGGCTTGGCATTGAGGTGCTAATCCTTAGTGTGTGCATATCAAGTATAAAATGCAAATACGATGAGGCAGATACTCCCCCAAAATAAGGTTTTTTTATTTTAAAATCGAGTAAAATTATCACTCCCAAATTTATTAGTTATTTTAATAAATGCACGAATCCTAATGAGGAATCAATTCCTTTAGTATCCCATGTTTTTAAAATTAGAGGAAGAGAGTCGGAAAAGCAATGCAAGCGACAATCAATGTTGTATACTAAAATATAAATGCTCACCTTGCCTCCAGCTCTCTTCATGCAGGATGCTAAACAGAATTGAAACATATACTATATGTAATGCAACCGATGAAATCATCCTAGAATAGTGAGTTCTATTAGTGTAAAAAACAAGTGGTAAACACCTAGAAATAAAACTAAGGCTCCGGTCTTCAAGCCTCCTCGGTACCCGCCACAGTGGGTCCTGTAAGAGCTGTATGGAGACCTCTCACATTGTGCAGATCCAAGTCTAAGTGAGGAGAAATTAAATGTTACTGGATCCAAAAGCAAACTATAGGTACAAGCAAATTAACCAGGGCTTTGGACATATTCTATCGATAAGGAATATTATTCTAAGGCTCAATCACACAAAAAAAGTAAAAAATAAATGCAAAAAACAAAGAAAAAAAGCGAAAAAACCATGAAAAATTGACGAGGCCCCTAGGTGAACAATCACTTGGGTACTAGACCTCGTGAAGTGTCGACATGTCATGAGAGTCTAAATTATTGCAAATTCTAAGTCTCTCTCTCACATAAATTCCCACCAACTGAGGTTGCCCTTCATTGCTGAGGACTGAGATCTCAATATTAGAGCTGAGGTCCCCTACAATGAATATACAATAGTGAAGCCTCTGAATCGCCGGGTAAAAGAGTGGAAAAGCCTCAAGATGGGAGAAGAGAAAGTTCCATAGTGGACCTCTCGAGATCAGGAAAAACCAGCATATGCAATACCGTATAAGAGTACAACATAAAATAAAAAAATACAAATGGCACTATCTTTGAAACTTCTCCAAGTCTTCCTTTGTCACTCTCTCATGTCGACTTTTACTGAAAAGCCAACTTCGCTTCATGAAGGTGCGTAGGTCTCCTAGGAAAGCCTCCCTCGATTCACTATCCTTTACAACATAGTCAAACAAGGAAGGGGTTAGACAACTCACAAATAATATCAAAGAAAATAACAAATATAGAATAAAGATAAGCAAACAAACAAGAGAGAGGAAATAAGTAAAAGCAATCTATGTGACGTTTCTCCCCCTGCAACGGTGCCATTTGAACAGGAGGATTTTTCACGAGTATAATATGTCCTCACAAGGTGAAGATAAGTCAATGTGGTGTCATGCAAGAAACCCTACTAATTCATCACCATCCAAGTATGACGATATGAAGTAAAGGAGATGAGGTCTCCATGTCTAGCACAATGAAGTCCATAAGGAATTGCATCTCTTAAATAGTAACGATGACATCCTATAAAATTCCCCTTGGTCTCTTGACTGATGTATCTGCAAACTACGGGATCATTCTGGTAGAGTTGGGAAACCCACCCAAATTCTTTGAGTAGTGAAGTAGGCATCAGATTGATTGATGATCCGCTATCAAGAAGTGTTCTGTCGAGCTCTTGGTCAAACATCTAACAAGAGGAGATTCCATGTCTTTCTTCTTACTTGGGAGATTGTTGATTTTATTGATAGTAGTCGTGGTCAGGATGTGCTTCACATTTCTTTCACAGATTCGACGTGGTTGTCTCTTTATTATACATGCCTCCTTTATCCCTTTCTTAATATTGGGGATGTACTTAATGGCCTTAAGTAGAGGCACTTCAAGCACAAGATTTTTAATTATTTCTATAACATCAGGATCAGACAAAGTTGTTTTCAACTTTCTGATTTTTTTGGCTCTTTGCATTACATCAAGAGATGGAATATGTAGATAATCAAAACTAAAAACATTGTTTTTATTTACATCAGAATCAATGTACACGTCTTGTTGTATAAATGGATGACAAAAGGAGTATTATCATCCCTAAGAGATAGGTATCCAAAAACTATAGACTCGACTCTGTTGGCAGGCACTAGATCAGTTATGGGTGTCGCTTCGGATGCTTCTCTCTTTTTGGTCTTTTTGATTTTTTTGTTTGAATTCTTGGGTTTGATGCTACTCCTTCGTCTTCTTACTCGCTTCAGATCCTGACTATTGGATTGGTCGATGCATAATTGATGATTCATCAGAAGATGCTTTATATTTACCTTCTGCTATGGAAGAAAGCTACAAATTCCTACCCCTTCTAAAAGTGACAATGTCAGATAAGAAAATATCAAGAACACCTCACTCTGTGAGACAATACGAGACATCACAAATTATTGGGGTTTACATCAATCGGTGCTCGGATAGGAGTTTTTGCGGTGGTGAGGTCGTCAAGCTTCTGACTCATTTCTGCTAAGCTCTTAACTAGTTAAGCCAAGCAGTCAAGGATTGGGTTCACAGGAGCATCATCTGATGGTTCAACTAGTTGTCCATGCTAAGACTAGGAATTGTGTAGAGGCTGTTGGTAGGAATACTGAGAGTTATACTGAGGAGAAGGTTGATATTGATAGTGTTGAGGAGGAGGATACTGTTGATATGGAGCAGTTGCATAATGTCGATATTGCTGGTGTTGATGGTATGTCAGCTATTAGTAAGAACTCTATCTCCAGTTGTTCTAGCACGGTGGAGACTGATGGTGTTGAGGCTAAGTGCTATGGACAAACTTCTTACCTTGATGTTGAGGGAATAGATGACTAGCTGAAGATTAACCATGGTGATGTTTGCCTGGATGGGCCAGTTGTGCATCATTGGTCTATACGTCGTGCACCTCCTGAATGAGGAGAGTAGGTGGGAAACACTGATCAGGAATAAGTTGAGGTTCACGCTGGTAGACAACTAACTGTTGTTGTGGCTTCTAGGGCGATGTTTGCTTGGGGTCTTGCACGTATTGACCACTGACTTCTCATGACACTGCTGAGGAGGTTAAGTCTATGATGGCTCCTTCATCTCGACAGGAGTCATGACTGATGGCATCACCGACTTTTAGAAGTTAATTATGCTAACCAGCAACTCCAGCTGCTTGGTTATTTAATCCAATTTGTCCAAGTTTTGTGTCCTCTATTCGATCATAGATAGTTTCTCTAGGTCATGCGATCACTTTTCTATGATGTCCACTTTGGACAAGTGGCTTTTATTGTTGCTAAGGTTGGAGCTCTTATCCATGTCCGTTTCATTAGATACCATCATATGAACAGGATTCAGCAGGATCTATGGATGATGTTGATAAGTATGTAATGAAGACAAGGCTGCCTCTCCATAGATCATTTCCTTGAAGATCTGGTGGACAACATATTCATCCATGTTAAAGCAAGCTCAGCCACAAGTGGCATCAACGAGCATATGGCAATCTAATGTAAATCCCCCCAAAAAATGTTGGACCAAGCTGGTCCGAGGTACATCAGCTAGGGTTAAGCATCAAGAAATATCAAGGTCGTTGCAACCCCAATCAACAGGCCGGACTCAATCAAGAAGAATAAACCACTCAATCAAATCAAACAATCAAGCACAAATGAAAGCAATCCGCTATTTATTTTACCTAGTATAGCAACCAGGATCAAACACAAGGAGCATGAGAAAACCTACGAAATAGTCAAATCTCAGAAAAACAACATCTTTTTAGTGGTTTCTAATTTTAGAATTTTTTTAGCTTTCAATAAGGAAACAAGATCAATAAGAAAAGAAGGCAACATACAAGACTTTTTGTATTTTTCTTTTTGTAGATAAAAATGCTCAGAAAATTAAGATACAAATATTTTTAGGTTTTTAAGTTTTTAAAGTGTTTTCGGTAATTTTCTAGAGTTTTGAAAATGTTTTATAATTTTATAAAAATCAAATAGTGACTAAAAATATGAACAGTGCACAACCAAGATTAAAATGCAAATTAAATATAATAAAAATGTCAAAATCCTGGTTAACAATTTTATGAGAAAATACAAGTAAAACCTACAAACAGGAACTGAAATGGGAATTTTTGAATATTTCTTTAATTTTATATTATTTTTATAATATTTTAGGTCTTTTGCCATTTTTAGGATTTTTATAAAGGATTTCAAACAAAATTTCTACTGTAACTAAAACACACCAAAATACATTAATAAGACTTTTTATGAAATTTTTAAGGCAATTTTGAATTCTAATGGATTTTCAAAAATAAACAGGACACTTTAATGGGGTTTTGATTTTTCAAAAAATAATAAATGCAAAGAAATTGACCCACAACAATTACACTAAATACTACATGCCAACAGGAGTTGAGGGTAATGTTCAGCTAATTTTTCGGATTAATTTGATAATTATTAAGTCCAAAATACAAGAAATAATTAGATATGGTTTACTGGGACCTATGCGCAGTTAAAATAAGTCTTGGGCCAAAAAATAAAATAGATGAAGAGTATATGGTCGAAGTTGCAAAAAAATCCAACAAACATGCATGCTACACGTGATCCAGGTTCACATGGGTATAAATGCAAATATCAAAAACATACCATTCAATTCGTAACATATGAAAAGTGCAGGGAAATGGTGCAAATAACCCAAAAGACATATGTACATCTACGTGCTACACACAGAGAGGGACTAAACTGCAAATATCAAAACTACAAGGTCCAAACTGTAAATGTTCACAACTACAATAATTATTTAATGAACTAAAGCAAAATAGTGAAACATGCAAGGGTAAGATGGAAATATACCCCTACAGAGACACGTAGCGTGCTTGGAGGGTGTAGCTATCGTGCGGATGTAATCATTCTATGTTGTAGGTCTGACGTCTCTAATTCGGTCAGCTACGTACATGTCAGATGTCCTGCAAAGTTGTTCCAACGGTCGAAAAGCTGGACGTGTCGAGCTACTACGATAGAGTCTGGCATATAAGGGGCTCATCCGATGGTAGAGGAGGATGCTGGAAGAACATCCCGTAGGCGACCTTCGATCGAGCGAGGGAGGGAATACGTTGACCTAATGGAAGACCTGAGGGGTTTGGTAAGCTCAGGGAAGCTCTACGCATTAGGTGGGCTACTCCGATGGGGGGAAGAATGGTCGGATGGTTGTAGCAGTGGTGGCTAGCCTGGAGCTGCTCCGCCTGAGCAGCTAGGAGATCGATTGGGCCTTTTAACACACACCAGTGCCTACAAAGGTATCTACGCTCAAAGGCAATGCTCTAGCGGGGGTTATTTGAGCATAGTAATGAGTGAAGTGGTGGTGGATGGTGATCGACCTCCAGCGAAGGCGTGAGAAGGAGGTCTGAGCCTAATCTCGACCCGGTGGTCGAGTCTCAGGATAGTTGGGTTGAGTGAGAAGTGCGGAGTGAGATGTAGCGTAGATCAGAGCGGGTAGATGTAGGGAAGAGTGATCCGACAAGTTGGTCGGAGCAAGTGAACATCGACGGGGATGGAATGTAAAGATGACTCGGAATGGAAAAAGTGATGGATATGAGCGATACCTGAAGCTACTGAGGTGCAATGCAAGGTCAAGTGAAGCTAGGCGATCAGGTCTTGGCCTCAACCAAGTTGCGACTCGCCGGGAGGCTTCACGCAGCGGAGCTCCGACCATGTCGTGAGCTACGAGTCTCTATGTGTTTCCCAACGATCCTAAAGGGCTCCTCCGCTAGCTGTCACTTCAATAAAGGAGTCTACGAGGGAATGGGGGCGTAAGGGATGAGCCGATGAGCTTTGGAGGTAGAGGCGAAGCTTTATATGCGAAGCGAGAGTCCAAAAAATAAATGCGGAACACGAAACCCTAAGGGGATCCGGATAATCCTAGGGATCCATAAGGATCACGGATGTCCGAGGAATCACATGTCCAAGAATCAAGGCAATAGGTGGTCATATTTGTGTGGGAAAATGGGGAAATCGAGCTCTGGCAAGAAGGAAACGGGTCTGACCTGGCTGGAAGGAGGCATTGACCGGAGTCAACAAAGCCTCTAGATCAATCAGAAAAAATTAATATACAAAATAATTACAATTTAAATAAAAAATAGCAAACGAAATCAAAATAAAAAATGTATAAAATAAAAAATGTTTATTATTTTTCGAACTATTTTTCAATGATTTTTTATTATTTTTATGAAAAATAAATTAATGTATATAAAATATATAGTATTATATATAGGTATAATATACTTATGTATTATGTACAAGTATTTTTATTATTTTATTTTTTCATAAATACCTTACACTATATTTTATTTATTTACAACATAATTTCAGGAGTGTAAATTAATTTGTATTTTATTTTTATAAATTATTTAAGGGGTATAATAAATAAAGGATGTAATGTATGCACATGTATTTTGTACAATGAATGGAGGATTTTATTTGTATTTAATTTTTTTGATTTTTATATTATTTCTAGAAATATGTAGTAATGTGTAAAAAATAATTTAATTTATCAAAAAATGAATACGTATAAATATAGGTAGTATACACAACACATAATGAACCCTATCTCTCTATACTTATTTTATTTTGTGATCAGGTCAAGTCTTGACCTTCTCTTGGGGTTTGGGTCATTTTGTATTTATTATAAATACATCATTCTTTTCTTTTCCTTTATTCTTTTATTTTTTTCCAAAAATGCATGCTAAATATGCAATATTAACTCATGCATGCAAATTTCTAAGTTATTGTATTTACAAGTATTCACAAGATGTTTTGTCGAGAAAAAGAGCTAAAACAAAAGAATAAAGAGTGGGAATCAAGGATTCATCAAATATCATGGTGGGGACACTTATCATGAAGATCTCTAAAATGCTACCAAGCTTAATGTATAGACTCATTTATAGCTTGGGAAAAGTTGTTCATTCTGGCTCTCATCTGGTTGAGCCGACTGAGAGGATAGAATTTGTGGAGTAATGCGGACTTGAGCCTAGTTTGTCATGGCCTTCCCCAGGTGATTGATCCAGTAAAGTGCCTTATTGTAAAGGAGGAAGAGAAAACAGCCATCTTAACTATGCTTAACGGGATGTTAGGGTAGTGCGCGGTACCACAGATGCGAGCAAACTGCTATAGATGGATGTATGGTTCTTCATTCGGGTTTCCATGGAACATGGTAAGAAGATCTAAGAGTTGAGTCTTAAGCTCAAAATGTGCATGGATTGGTGGAATCTAAATCCACTCGATCATCAAGATTGTGTCAGGGTTATAGGTATCCTTGAGAGTAGGCTTAGGAGCCTCTCTTCTTCCCTCATCTTACCCATCAAGGGGTCAATCTCTTGTATTTCATATTCTCCTCCTCATTGGTTATCTCTTGTTCTCCTCAGATCATTAAGCATTTCATGGAAGGAGACATGGTCCAAGGCTTGGTTTGTCAATTCTTGTTGTATGGGTTGAATTGGTGCGAGCAACTGGCATTCATGGTATTTTGGTCCAACTGTTAGCCCAGATCTAGTTATCATGGCTGCCAAGGTCCCTTTCCTCATCTTGTAAGTGACATCTCTATTTCAGAATATTATAATATTTTGGGCTCTAGATCGGGTTCTTGGACTACAAAGGGAATAATGCCCTGATCATTCTGTATATAAGCACCAGACGTAGAGAAGTGCTCAGTGTTAAGGTCAATACAAAACTTTATTAAGGATGGATAAGTGTAAGGAGCAAAGCCTATCTCCTTCCAAAAGTTATAAATCTCGGGATAAGAGTGATCCCAGATTATTGAAGGAGAAGGTGGGAAGTTTGTAGAGCAGTTTGCAAAGTTCGAACCGGGTTCTTAAGAATCGTCCTGAATTATAGGAGATATCGGCTGCATGGAATCGATGTGATGTTGGCGAGTGATGAATCACCATTTCACCACCTTTATTCTTTCATTTTGGTCTTTAAACCCAAGCTAAATGCATGTAAATAACATTATTTTGCAAAAAATAACATATAGTATTTATTATATATATTTATAAAATACTGTGTTTAAAGCCAAAATAAAATTATAAAAAAAGAAAATAAAAATAAATGACATTCCACGGACAATAAATGACCACAAACCTTGAGACATAGGCATCATGATGATTGGGTCGACAAGGAATAAAGTAGGGGGAGATAAGGGCCAATAAATACAATAAACCCTAGTTTATAAATTCATTAATAAGTCCATTTTAGGATAAGCATTAACTTTGTACATGAAAGTTGTATATAAAAATACATAGAATAATACAAAATTTATTTTACATAAAAATAATATACAATTTGTCTTCTACACTCAAAATAAAAATCTAAAAGCCAAACTTCACATATATGTATCTTCTCTATATGAACTAAAAATTCGTTAAAATCACTTTAATTGTATATAATTTTAATTAGCTATGTAATGAAGGTGGTTTCATTCAATTTGGAGTTAAGATGCAAAAGTTAAGTTTTGGACCCCTATTGTACATTATACCTGAATAAAGTAATTGTTTTATTTATTCTTTATATTGTTGATGATTTTATATTTTTATAATTTTTAAAAATCTATTTATAATATAGGTACATGATTACAATAAAATAAAATCATCAAAAATACAGTAAAATAAATAAGTGTACAAAATACATAGATTTTTTATACAAATACATACCTATAAAATAAATACATATATTTAATTAAGTGTACATCTTATTTTAGACAATCAAATAAAAATATATATGTATACGTAAATAATTTATAAATATATAAATTGTGTACATAAAATAACAAAATTTAAATCCAAAATATATATATATCGATGAATATACCTATATTTATACTTGTAAAAAGTAACATACAATAAATTAACTTGAAAAATATATAAAAATCACAATAAAATAGTACATAAAATAATAAATATTTTTCATTTTTTGGATAAAAATTAATAAAATCATTTATTATTTTTAAATGAATTAATAAGGTTTTATTTCTCTGATTTATCATTGGTTGATTGGCCCAATGAGAAGCCAAGGATGATTTACCTTGGTCAACTCCCTGGACTCCTAGGTATATGGTGTGTTAGAGTGTTTTGACCCCCCTACCTTTCCTCAATTTTTCCTCATCGAGGCTTTTACTAAAATCGCTAGATTCCTTCTTGACTTACATTCCTCGATCATAGCTCCTACTCGCCCAAGTGATTCCTCAATCGAAGGGCCTTTGAATCAAGTGCTTCTCCCAATTGAACCTCGCATGTATATAATATCGTCTCCACCTCCCATTTGATTTTTGATCCCTCTTCTGCCATCCAAACCCAAACTCTAGACTAGATCGAACCTCCTGGTGACAACAAGAGGCTCACCAGTAGTTCAATGAACGAGGAAGGATGTGAATCAAACCAAATCCAATTATGTCAATCATCTCCGTCACGAGCACGAGCTCCTCTAGCCATCTCCATTGTGAGCTCTGCTCCCACCTTCTCTAGTAGGTGAGATCTATTTTTGCAGTTTTCTATTCCTTATGATACTAGTAGCGTAGAGGAGTGGTTAGATTCTTCCATTTCACTTTAAATCTCGAAAATTTCCAAAAATAAACTACACCGGAGCTCAGAGCTCCGGCCACTATCCCCGTGTTATTCAACCGTCAGACATATCTCTTATCTCCATTATACTCCCCTTCGAGTTCTAAACATCCCAGAAATATCCAACTCCATCGATCACTAACAGATTGAACGATCGGAACTCTACCTCCATGGCTTGCTGGAGCATCTCTGCCCGACCCATTGCCATCCATTTCCGACCACCAAAGACCCCTTTTCGCTTGTTGGTGCTTCATTGCAAGTCCTTGAATGTTAAAGACCCCTTGCAGGTTGATTTTGATTCGGTTAAAGGTACCTGGAGCGCCAATCCTTCATCAACCCTCTAGGACCATATCGATGGGTCCCAAAGCCATTTGAGCCTTCCAGACAATGGGGAGGGACCTTGGCTACATTTTGCACCACATGGGATCACCTGAGGGGGTTGAAAAAGAGCTAGAGAATGAATCAATGTTCGGGTAATAGGGAGTTCTTCCTTGTTCTTCCATGGTCACGCCTGTCATCCGATGAAGGTTCATCTCAAGAACTTACAGCAGCTGTTGGATGCAACCATCCTCGATTGTAGAGCCAACTGTCCAGATCTAATCTAGGCCTTATCTTTAAGGAGACAACGCATGGATTTATGGGTTGCATCCAGCCAGCACCTTTAGGGGGTAATTTTGCCAAATACCCTCGCTTTCTGTATTTTTTTAATCCATAAAATATAGTCGATAGTGTAAAACATTTGGTTATTTTACAAGCAATCCCATTGATGAATCTCCATGCTATCACCTTTATTCTTTCATTTTACCCTTTAAACCCTAGAAAAATGCATGTAAATAGCATTATTTTGCATAAAATAACATTAATTCTCTATTGTAAAAATACTATATAAAATATTGTATTTAAAGCCAAAATAAAATAATAAAGAAAAGAAAAAGAAATGAAATACCAAAGGTATCGAATGACCATAAACCCATAGACCTAGTCACTGTGATAATTAGGTCAATAAGGAATAAAGTAGGGGGAGATAAGGGACAATAAAAATAAGAAACCCTAATTTATAAATCCCCAATAAGTCAACTTTGGGACTTATTTTATTCTTTATTATTTATACATTAAATAAAAAACTTTTATATGAAAATTATAGAAAAACAATATAGAAAAATAATAAAAATCTAAAATCCAAACGTCCCAAACCTGTATCTTATCCATATGAATTCAAAATACATAAAAATCACATTTAATTTCAAATAAATTTTAGTAAGCTATTAAATAAAGGTGGTATCTTTTAATTTGGAGTTAAGATGCAAAAATTAGGTTTTGGACCCCTATTGAACGTTATACCTGAATAAAATATTCATTTTATTTATTCTTGATATAATTTAATATTTTATATTTTTATAATGATGTAAATATTATTTATAACATATTCCATTAATTAAAAATAAAATAAAACCATAAAAAATACAATGATATAAAATGGTATACTAAAATACATAGATGAATTACATATACCTAGGTAATAAATATATAAATTTATTTAAGTACATAAATGATTTCAGAAAAATACAATAAAAATATATTTTTATGTATTCAAATAAGTTATAAATATAAAAAAAGTACATAATTTAATAAAAAATAAAATACAAAATAAAAATAAAATACACATTGCATAGGTAAATATACTTATAATTATACATGTAAAAAGTAACCTATAATAACTTAAGTGTAAAAATGAATAAAAATCATAATAAAATATTACATAAAATATAAAATGTTTTAATATTTTAATTAAAACTTAATAAAGTCATTTATTCTTTTAAAATTGATTAATAGGATTTTATTTATTTGTTTCATCATCTTCCTGGCTTGTATGGATCAATGAGGAGTAACTTCACGTTGACCTTGGTCAACTGCTCACCCCTCATAAGTCTGCCTTGTCACACTCCTCTTTGACTTTTGTAACTCAATAAACGCTCATTCTTGTGCACTTGATTTTTCGATCCGAGGCCCTCTCCCAAAATACCAAATGTATTGAATGATCCCAAACCTCGAGACCTATGCATCATGATAACTGAGTTGACAAGGAATAAAGTAGGGGGAGATAAGGGACAATAACAATAAGAAACCATAATTTATAAATCCCTATAAGTCAGTTTTTGGAACAATTTTATTATTTATTATTAATACATTAAATCAATAATCAGTTTACATGAAAGTTGAAGATAAAAAATAGAAAAATACAAAATTTATTTCACTTAAAAATAATAAATATTGAACGCTTTACACTCATAATAAGAATCCAAAATCCAAAATTTCCAAACATGTATCTTATCCATATGAACTCAAAATACATCAAAATAAGTCTTAATTGAATATAACTTTTATATTAAATAAAGGAGATTCCATTTAATTTGGGGTTAAGATGCAAAAGTTAGGTTTTGAACTGCCATTGTACATTATACATGAATAAAATATTCATTTTATTTATTCTTGATTTTTTCAACATTTTATATTTTTATATTTTTTTAATATTATCTATAACAATTGTAGATAATTAAAATAAAATAAAACCATAAAAAATACAATGAAATAAAATAGTATACTAAAATACATAGATGAATTACATATACCTATATAATAAATACATATATTTATTTGTATAAAGATATGTATTTATCATATTATCTATAACATTTATTTAAGAGTATAAATGATTCTAGAAAAATAAAGTAAAAATATATTTATTTGTATTTGAATATGTTATAAATATAAAAATAAGTATATAAAAAAATAAAATTTGAAATAAAAATAAAAATAAAATACACATTACGTAGGTAAAAATATATATAATATACATGTAAAAGTAACCTATAATTAATTAAGTTTAAAAATGAATAAAAATAATAATAATAATAATATACCAAATAAAATATAAATTTTTTTAATGTTTTAACTAAAATTTGGTAAATTTGTTTATTCTTTTTTAAATTAATTAATAAGGTTTTATTTGTTTTCTTTGTCTTCTTGGTTGATGTGGACCAATGAGGAGTGAGACCACGTTGACCTTGGTCAACAACTCACTCCTCATAGATCTGCTCTGTCAGACTCCCTAGGTCCATACTTCATCAAATTTTGGCCATTTATTCTTTCATTTTTGGGAAACATTCCTCTTTGACTTTTGTACATTGATAAACGCTCTTTCGCGTGCCCTTGATTTTTCTATCCGGTGTCCGCTCCCAAAATATCAAAGGTATTGAATGAAACTAAATCCTGAGACCTAAGCATCATGATAACTAGATCGACAACGAATAAAGTAGGGGGAGATAAGGACCAGTAAACCCTAATTTATAAATCCCCAATAAGTCAATTTTGATACATATTCTATTATTTATTATTTATACATTAAATCAATAAACATTGTACGTGAAAGTTGTAGATGAACAAATATGTAAAAATGCAAAATTTATTTTACTTAAAAATAATACATATTGTACTCCTTACATTCAGAATAAAAATCCAAAATCCAAGTTTCCAAGACATGTATCTTATCTATATGAACTCAAAATATATCAAAAACATCTTTAATTATATATAACTTTCAATTAGCTATTAAATGAAGGTGATTTCATTTAATTTGGAGATGAGATGCAAAAGTTAGGTTTTGGACCCCTATTATACACTATACATAAATAAAATATTCATTTTATTTATTCTTGATATTCTTTAATATTTTATATTTTTTATATTTTTGTAAATATTATTTATAACATATGTTATTAACTAAAGTAAAATAAAACCATAATAAATAGAATGAAATAAAATGGTATACTAAAATACATAGATGAATTACGCATACATAAATAATAAATACATATATTTATTTAAGTATATGAATGATTTCATAAAATTACAATAAAAATATATTTATATGTATTTAAATAAGTTATAAATAAAATTAATTATAAAATGATAAAATAAAAATAAAATACATATTATATAGGTAAAAATAACTATAAATGTACATGTAAAAAGTAACCTATAATAATATAAGTTGTAAAAATGAAAAAAATCATAATAAAATACTAAATAAAATATAAAATGTCTTAATGTTTTAAAAAATAGTAAAATCATTTATTCTTTTCAAATGAACTAATAAGTTTTATTTATTTGTTTTCCTACTTCTTGGTTGACGTGGACCTATGAGGAGCGAGTCCACGTTGACCATGGTCAACTTCTCACCCTGCATAGGTCTTCTCTACCGGACTCTCGAGGGTCCCCACTTCATCGAATTTCGGCCATTTATTCTTTCATTGTTGGGAGTGATTCCTCTTTGACTTTTGTACCTCGATAAACGCTCTTTCTCATGCCCTTGATTTTTCGATCTGAGGTCCTCTCCCAAAATACCAAATGTATTGAATGACCTCAAACCTCAAGACCTAGGCATCATGATAACTGAGTCGACAAGGAATAAAGTAGGGGCGATAAAGGCCAATAACAATAAGGAACCTTAATTTATAAATCCTTAATAAGTCAATTTTGGGACCATTTTATTATTTATTATTTATAAATTAAATCAATATTATTTTTACATGAAAGTTGTAGATAAAAAATTTAGAAAAATACAAAATTTATTTCACTTAAAAATAATAAATATTGTACTCTTTACACTCAGAATTAGAATCCAAAATTCAAAATTCCCAGACATGTATCTTCTCCCTATGAAATCAAAATATATCAAAGTCACTTTTAATTGTATATAAATTTTAATTAGCTATTAAATAAATGTGGTTTCGCTTAATTTGGAGTTAAGTTGCAAAAGTTAGGTTTTGGACCCCCATTGTAAATTATACTGAATAATATTCATTTTCTTCTTGGTATTCTTTAATATTTTATATTTTATATTTTCATAAATATTATGTATAAAATTTTTAGATAATTAAAATAAAATATAAACATAAACAAATACAATGAACTAAAATAGTATACAAAAATACAAAGATGAATTACATATACAGATATAATAAATACATATAATTATTTAAGTGCATACATCATTTTAGCAAAAAATAATAAAAATATATTTATTTGTATTTAAATAAGTTATAAATGTAAAATAATTATATAAATCAATAAAACATAAATTCGAAACAAAAATAAAATACACATTACATTGGTAAAGATACCTATAAATATACATGTAAAAAGTAACCTATCATAAATTAAGTTGTAAAACTGAATAAATTAAATAAAATACTGCGTAAAAAGAAAATATTTTAATATTTTATCTAAAATTTAATAAAATTAGTTATTCTTTTTAAATTAATTAATAAGGTTTTATTTATTTGCTTTATCTTCTTCTTGGTTGATGTGGACTAATGAGGAGCGAGTCCATGTTGATCTTGGTCAACTGCTCCCCCTCATAGTTCTTCTCTGTCAGACTCCCTAGGACCCAACTTCATCGAATTTTGGCCATCTATTCTTTCATCTTTGAGAGAGATTCCTCTTTGACTTTTGTACCTCGATAAACGCTCTTTCTCGTGCCATTGATTTTTTGATATGAGCTCATATACCAAAATACCGAATGTATTGAATGACCCCAATCCTCGAGACCTAGGCATCACGATAATTGAGTTGATAAGGAATAAAGTAGGGGGAGATAAGGGATGATAAAAATAAAATGCCCTAATTTATAAATCCCCATTAAGTCAATTTTGGGACCAATTTTATTCTTTATTATTTATACATTAAATCAATAAACGCTTTACATGAAAGTTGCAAATAAAAAATATAGAAAATACAAAATTTATTTCACTTAAAAATAATACATACTGTACTCTTTACACTCTGTATAAAAATCCAAAATCCAAACTTCTTAGAGATGTATCGTCTCCATATGAACACATCAAAAACACTTTAATTGTATATAACTTTTAATTAGATATTAAATAAAGGTGGTATCATATAATTTGAACTTAAGATGCAAAAGTTAGGTTTTAGACCCTATTGTACATTATACCAAAATAAAATATTCATTTTATATATTCTTGATATTCTTTAATATTTTATATTTTTATATTTTTGTAAATATATTTATAACCAATATAATTAAAAAAATATAATAAAACCATGAACAAATATATGGAAATAAAATTATATACTAAAATACATAGATGAATTACATGTACCTATATAATAAATGCATATATTTATGTAAGTGTATAAATGATTTTAGAAAAATACAATAAAAATATACTTATATGTATTGAACTAATTTATAAATAAAAAATAAATATATAAAATAATAAAGTATAAAATAAAAAATAAAAATAAAATACATATTACATAGGTAAATATACCTATAAATATACATGTAAAAAGTAACCCATAATAAATTAAGTTGTAAAAATGAACAAAAATCATAATAAAATAATACTAAAATATAAAATATTTTAATGTTTTAACTAAAATTTAGTAAAATGACTTTTTTTAATGAATTAATAAGGTTTTATTTATTTGGTTTTTCTTTTTCCTGGTTGGAGTGGACCAATGAGGAGTGAGTCCACTTTGAACTTGTTCAACTGCTCACCCCTCATAGGTATTCTCTGTCAGAGTCCCTAGGTCCCAACTTCATCGAATTTCGGTCATCTATTTTCATTTTTCGGAAAGATTCCTCTTTTAATTTCGTATCTCAATAAACGCTCTTTCAAGTGCCCTTGATTTTTCGATTCGAGGACCTCTCGCAAAATACGAAAGGTATTGAATGACCCTAAACCTCGATACCTATGCATCAGGATAACCGGAACGACAAGGAATAAAGTAGGGGGAGAAAAGAGCCAATAAAAAATAAGAAACCCTAATTTATAAATCCCAAATATGTTAATTTTGGGACCTATTTTATTCTTTATTATTTACGCATTAAATTAATAATTGTATACATGGTTTACTTAAAAACAATACTTATTGTACACTTTACACTTAGAATAAAAATCCAAAATACAAACTTGTCGATGTATCTTCTCCATATAAAATCAAAATACATCAAAATCATATTTAATGTGTATAACTTTTCATTAGCTATGACATAAAGGTGGTTTCATATAATTTAGAGTTAAGCTGCAAAAGTTAAGTTATGGACCCAATTGTTTATTATATCTAAATAAAATATTTATTTTTATTTATTGTTAATATTATTTAATATTTTGTATTTTTATATTTTTGTAAATAGTATTTATAACATATTTACATAATTAAAATAAAATAAAACTATAAACAAATACAATGAAATAAATAAGTATACTAAAATACATAAATTAATTACATTTACCTATATAATAAATACATATATTTATTTAAGTGTATAAATTATTTCATAAAAATACAATAACATATATTTATATGTACTTAAATAACTTATAAATATAAAAAATAACTATATAAAATACAAAATAAAAATAAAATACACATTACATTGGTGATGTACCTATAAATATACATGTAAAAAGTAACCCATAATAAATTAAGTTTAAAAATGTTATAGAATACTACATAGAATATAAAATATTCTAATATTTTAACTAAATTGAATAAAATCATTTATTATTTTTCAATGAATTAATAAGGATTAATTTATTTGTGTCATCTTCTTCTTGACTGACGTGGACCAATGTGGAGTGAGTCCACATTGACTTGGTTAACTGCTCACCCCTCATAGGTCTGGTCTGTTAGACTCCCTAGGTCCCTACTTCATCGAATTTTGTCCATCTATTATTTTCTTTCTGGAAGAGATTCCTCTTTGACTTTTGTACCTCAATAAACGCTCTTTCACGTGCCCTTGATTTTTTGATCTAAGGTCCTCTCCCAAAATACAAAAGATATTGAATGACCCTAAACTCCGAGACCAAGGTATCATGATAACTGGGTCGACACGAAATAAAGTAGGTGGGAGATAAGGGCCCATAAAAATGAGAAACCCTAATTTAAAAATCCCCAATAAGTCAATTTGGGACCTATTATGTTCTTTATAATTTATACACTAAATCAATAAACTCTGTGTAAGAAAGTTGTAGATGAAAAGTATATAAATATAAAATGTATTTTACTTAAAAATAATACATATTGTACTCTTTACACTCAGAATAAAATACAAAATCCAGGCTTCCCAAACATGTATCTTCTCCATATGAACTAAAATACATCAAAATAACCTCTAATTGTATATAACTTTTAATTAGCTGTAAAATAAAAGTGGTTTTATTAAGAGTTTAGATGCAAAAGTTAGATTCTGTGCCCCTATTATACACTATACGTGAATACAAAATTCATTTTATTTATTCTTGATATTCTTTAATATTTTATATACATATATATATTATTTATAGCATGTTTACATATTAAAATAAAATAGAACCTTAAATAAATACAATGAAATGAAATAGTATACTAAAATACATAGTTGAATCACATATGCTTATAAATAAATAAATATATTTATTTAAGAGTATAAATGATTTCAAAAAATACAATAAAAATAATTTTTTATGTATTTAAATCAATTATAAATAAAAATAGGTACATAAAATAATAAAATATAAAATACAAAATAAAAATAAAATACATATTGCATAGGTAAAAATACCTATAAATATACATGTAAAAAGTAATCTACAATAAATTAAGTTGTAAAAATGGAAAAACCATAATAAAATACTAAATAAAATATAAAATATTTTAATGATTTAATAAAAAATAGTAAAATCATTTATTCTTTTTAAATGAATTAATAAGTTTTATTTATTTGTTTTTTTCTTCCTGGTTGACGTGGACCTATGAGGAGCGAGTCCACGTTGATCTTGGTCAACTACTCCCACCTCATAGGTCTTCTCTGTTAGACTCCCTAGGTCCCAACTTCATCGAATTTTGGCCATCTATTCTTCCATTTTTTAGAGAGATTCCTCTTTGACTTTTGTAACTCGATAAACTATATAATTATTTATTTATAATAATATTTATATTTCATTAAAAATTTATTATTTATCAAAATAAATTATCCTATAATTTAGGTAACTTAATTATCTATATGTTTATTTTTATAACTATTTAAAATTAAACTATTTATTATTTATTTCATAATTATTAATCTAATTTCAATATCTAGCCAACCAGGTGCTGACATGTGTCAGCACTTGTTTATCTTCTCGAAGAATGGTCTGTTGGAGCATGTTCTAATGACCCTTCTTTTCCTAAATCTGCCTGCCGCATTTCACCATCCTCACTCCATCTCAACCCTCTAATATTTCATCCAAACAACCTACATGTCCGCCAACCATAATATCATCAACAACCACATTCCTATCATTCTATTTATTAATCCTAAGTTTTCCATTTGCAATCTAACTTCTCCATCTCCAGAATAAACTGCATGACTTCCCAACTTCAAAGCTCTGTCGTCCTTGATGGTCATGCTTAGTGTGAAAGGGATGTTGAGATGAGAGTTCCAAGGTTCTCTTGGCCTTGAATTGCCACCACCACGTGACGTGCAACTTTGCAAAGTGCCTACCATCAAGCTATCATCTAAGGTCTTATACCTCTATTCCCAGGTACATACCTTAATTCCTTGTTAAGTTCCTCGATCATCTCACCCAATTAGCCTTGTTAATCAAGAACTAAGATCCTCTTAATCATCATATTTGATCCTCCTATAAAATGTTGACCGATTTGATTCAAATCAAATCCAATTTTGTCTATAGCATCTCTATGTTTGAACCTTTATTTGTTTGCAAGAACCATAAAAATATTGGTTGATTCTCAAAAGAATCAAACAATTAAAACCACCTTGCAGGTACTCATGGCATCTGGATCTTCCTCATTCATCATATGGAGACAGTATTTGGACGTCTCCACGTATCTTTGAGCAGCAGAGCAATCGCTTCGAGCCCAAACCCTAGTCGATCGTTGTCAGTCGTCTCGCTGCCTTCTTAGAGTAGACACCACCACACGGGAGCTCGAAAGGGGTGGGAGACCCTCTTCTGTCCCTAGAAGAGGCCTTCAACAACCAACACCATTGCTGGAGAGAGAGAGAGAGAAGACCTCAAATCGCCATTGCATGCACCTGGATTGGGGACGAACACCAGTAAGAACACAAGGTACAGGCTGCTACCATGTGTCTGCTACCTACGACCTAGATCAACCGTGTTATAATCGCAACCATCAAGATCCAAATGGTGGAACAATTGCACAAATAGCCCCATAAAGTGTCAGAATCTTCAAGACCTCCAAAGCTTTTCTTGTTTACAATTCCGTCTCGTATAGGGACCTAATTTGTAAAGATTCTAGTTTTTCTGGCAATTAGGTCCCAAACTAGAGACCTAATTGCAAGAAGCTTCATATTCCTTTTTTTGTATTTCTTTACACATTATTTTTGGATTTTTGTGAACATTGTTGACCTTAGAACTTATTCTATCATTGTTGTATTTTTTACACTTAATTTTTGTATCGATTTTTGATGATTTCTTCATGAATTTTATTTTGAATTTCTTTATCGATTTTTGGTTCATTTTGATTTGTTTTCTTTTCTTTTTTGAGCCCATTGCTCGAGGTTTATCTATTATATAGTATCATCTATATATTCTATTTTTCACCTACAATATTGTAGACAAATTTTGTTTGAAAAATCTCTCTTTGAAAAATAAATAAAAATTGGAAAATTAAAATCAAATAAAAAATAAAAATTACAATCACAAAAATAGTTTTCTAATTGTAAAGAATAAAATAAAAGAAAGAACAAAAAATATCATAAAAATATTTCTTCACTTCTCGAAAATCCCGAGCTTGATTTTCTGCCTCCTTGTGTTCGACCCAAGCATACTCACATGGATAAATAAGTAGTGAATAACTCCGATCATTTTTTATCGGAGTTGAATTTTGTATGATTAATCAAAATTTTGTCTCGAGTGATTATGTATACTAATAAACACTTTTATGGCTTGCAGAATTCAGTTATCACCTAGTCGAACATCTTAGAAGAACTTGGGGCCAAAATGTACTTTTCACAAAAATATCCAATAAATAATACTTGAAAGGGTATTATTGAAATTAATAATGAGTCAAGGGGGTGTGATGTAATTTTCTAGAAAATATTACACTATTAATGCAAAAATAAGGACTAAATCGAAATACAAAAAACATTAGGACTTAGGTGCAAAATACCTACTCCCCTCACGTGCACGGGCACGTGAGTTGATGTGGGTTGGACCTAAATGCCACTAAAGAAAGTACAGATTTTGAACTACAAATTTTACAAAAATATATATGCATAGACAAATGTTTATGGATTGAAAATAAAATAAAAAATACAAGGGTGTAGGGCAAAATTACCACTACGGGTGCTATACAATAGCCGATGATCTTCACTTAACATGTGGCATGATCTGGACGGCAAGTACCACTTCGGCCTCAACAGGCGAGATTAGATTTCCTGAGGAGATCTACGTGGAGCTTCTATCATCTAACGGTTGTTGCTGACATGAGCGTGGGCACACGATGGAACGGACTAGAGGGCAGGTGGAAGAACAGATCAAGAAATCGGTTGGGTCATGCTTCGATCAGCCCTTACTCGCACATCCGGCCACCTGGGAGTTCAGTGCTGTGCAAAATAAAGCTCTCTCTCCTCCACATCATGTGGTGGTCTCAGAAGGTCCCATGGTGCTCCGGCAAGGTCGGTCTAGGTCGAGGAATCAAGGGAGCTCTAGGTGCCCCCCCCCCTCCTAGTCAAAATTGACTCGCGAGGAGTCCTTAGGCCCACCAGATCCTGCAGGAAGCTTGGACATATGAAAACCAATGTTTTGGGGTCTTATTATGTCAGGATGAGGGAGATGAGGTGTGGTGGTGACAAATCCGATGAGTGGTGGAGGAGGAGTTTCATTTTCCTGATCTAATCGAGATCTGGGTGAATGGCTAAGCCTGAGGTGCAGAACAAGTAAAGGGGAAGAAGATGGAGGCGAATGCAGAGGTGGAGGAAGGTAGGAGTGATCGAAAATAGGAGGTAAAGCCGGAACTCTGGTGAAATATTTTTTTAAATTTTACAGAAAATAAAACAAAATCTAAGGGAATAAATTGAAACTTTACTCTATTTTTATGCTAACAAATGAAAAGACAAGGGAAAGGAGGGCTAACCTGACCTATATTGGCAGAGCGGATCTCGTGGTGGAGGAAGTGGTTGTGCCTCGGATCAACCTCGATTCTACACCAAATGCATCGTTAAATCTTCCTCAAGACTCTTGATGTCACCAGGATACTCGAGGGACTTGAAGACTAGGGTTTGAATGGCAGAAGAGGGATCAAGAATCCAAGGAAGCTCTATTGGGGGTATATGTAAGAGGGCGTCTTTGACCAAGTAGCCTAGCCACAACAGTGATCCAATGATCGAGAAATTAAGGGAGCGTACAAGTGGGTTTGATCGAGGATGAAAAGTCAAGAAGGAATCGACCTCAAAAAATGTAAGGGTCAATGGGAGAAAATCGATGAACATCATGTCCAACGTTCTAACAAGTGGGGCGGCCAAGAAGAAGGAGAGTTGACTTGGGTTAAACAGGATTGCACCATGATTGGTCCACTTCGACTCACTACACGATAAAATAGTAAATGAATGGTTTATTAATTCATAATAAAATAATAAATAATTGTATTAATTTTTTGTTAAAATATAAAAATATTTATTATTTTATGTAGTATTTTATTGTGATTTTTATATGTTTTTACAAGTTAATTTGTTATAGGTTACTTTTAGATGTTCATTATAGGTATATTTACCTATATATTAGGTATTTTCTTTTTATTTATATTTTTATTTTACATAATTTATATAATTATAACTTATTTAGATACATGTAAACATATTTTTGTTGTATTTTTCTGATATAATATGTACACTTAAATAAATAAGGGTATTAATTACATAGGTATAAGTATATGTAAGTCATCTATATATTTTTGTATATTATTTTATTTGAGTGTATATTTTACGGTTTTATTGTAGTCTAAATATATACATACACTATAAAGAATACTTAGAAAATTATAAAAATGTAAAATTATGAAAAATTTAAAGAATAAACAGAATGAATATTTTATTTAGGTATATAGTAAAATAAGGGTCCAAAGCCTAACTTTTGCATCTTGATTCCAAATTAAGTGAAACCTCCTACTATATATTATTAAAAATTATATATAATTAAGGATAATTTGGTTGCATTTTGAGTACATATGGAGAAGATATGGGTCTGGGAAGTCTCGATTTTGGCTTTTTACTCTAAGTGTAGACTATACAATTTGTATAATTTTTGTGTAAAAAATGTTTGCATTTTTCTCCATATTTTTATCTACAACTTTCATGTAAAAAGTTTCTTTATTTGATATATAAATAATAGAAAATAAAATGTATCCCAAAATTGAATTATTAAATAATAAATAATTAGGGTTTTTATTGTGTTTTTTATCGTTATCTCCACCTACTTTATTCCTTGATGACCCAGTCATCATGAGCCTAGGTCTCAGGGTTTAGGGTCATAAAATACCTTTGGCATTTTATTTATTTCCTTTCTTTATTCTTTTATTTTAGCTTTAAAATGGTATTTTATACAATATTTATACAATAAATAATGAATATTAATTTATGCAAAATAATGCTATATACATGTATTTATCTAGGGTTAGGCCAAAATAAAAGAATAAAGGTGATGAAATGGAGATTTATCATCTAGCTTGCATACTTGCACCTTGCACTTTGCTCAACTTAGTTGAAGTGGTAAAGTGTTGGATTTGCCTGCATGAGACACAAGCCAATGGAAACATCGGAAGTCACACATTTATGTCTGTTGTACCCCAACCTGATCCAGTAGCCATGAGGTCTTATGATAGAAGTTGTGGGTTGCAATAATGCTTCAAAAAAGGGATAGTCTATTGGCTCAATAGGAAAAAGTCCTTATGTAAATATTGTTGTGCATAGTATTTAAAAAATGCAAACCAAAAACTCCAAGAAGAAAAAGACAGGAAAAAATCTAAGAAAAATCAATTCCCATCGGAGTTTGTATATAGTCAATAAGCAAGTTTGAGCTTCAAAGTTAAATATATGTGAGCCTACAGCTGGATGACTTGGCTACACTAGTCAAGCATCTTAGGATAGGTAGCTACACTGGCTACCGTCCATTCTCTTCTCCCCCTCCTCTTCTTGAGCCAGTTGTACTTGAACTTATAAGGGAATATCCCCCTTATATAAGAAAGAGTTATTGGATTGGGGAATTACGGTCACCATAATGGAGAAGATTGACTTCTACTGCTTCAACCGAGAGGAGCTACATCACACACATTGTACAAGATAAACGCATAGTCAAAAGGGATGATGTATGACATCGAAGGCTTCTGAACTGACTTTTGAGGATACTTGAGCATGGTTTTGTTATTCTCTTATGTTGTCGCGTTTCAAGTCTGGTTTCCAATAAGGTTCTGACCAAACTTAATTTTCCAAAGGACAGGTTGAGCTCCAAAATTTGATATAATGAGGACAAATTCAAAAGTTAAACTCAATTCAAGTTCTTTCTTTTCCTTTTCTTTATTTTCTTTTCTACGTTTACAGGCATAAGTGTTTGCTAGGGACAAGCAAAGGCAAGTATAGAGGGTGATGAATCTCCACTTCATCACCTTTATTCTTTCATTTTGGCCTCAAATACCTAGCTAAATGCATGTGTATATCATTAATTTGTCAAAATAAATGCTCTATAAACTGTACAAAATACTGTATAAAATATTATATATTTATTGTATTTAATTCTAAAATAAAAGAATAAAGGAAGAAAAGAAAAATAAATGAAACACCAAAGATGTTGAGTGACCCTAAATTTCGAGACCCAATCATCATGATGACTTGGTAGACAAGGAATAAAGTAGGGGAGATACTGCAAAGAACTTGTACGGAAAATACATAGAAAACCATTTACAAAATCCTAATTCAATTGATCAAATATTACTTTTTGGGACCTACTTTATTTTGTTATTTTTATACTTCAAATAATAAAACCCTCAACATGAAAGTAGTAGATAAAAATATATATCAAAATAAAAATTTATTTCACACAAAAATAATGCATAAGTGCTTTCTACACTCAGAATAAAAATCCAAAATTCAAACTTCCCAACCCTTTATCTCCTCCATATGAACTCAAAATTCATGAGAATCATCTTTAATTGTATATAACTTTTTATTAGTTATTTAATAAATATAGTTTCATTTAATTTGAAGTTAAGATGCAAAAGTTAGGTTTTAGACCCTTATTGTACAATATACTTGAATAAAATATTCATTTTATCTATTCTTTATATTCTTTAATATTATTATTTTTTATAATTTTGTGAATATTATTTAAAACAAATCTCCATAATTAAAATGAAATTAAATTATTAAAATGGAATAATAATAAATAAGTCTATTTAAATACATAGATGAATACCCTATACATATACCTCTACAATAAATATACATATTTATTTAAAGGTATAAATAACTTCAAAAAATATAATAAAATATATTTAAGTGTATTTAAATAAGTTATAAATATATAAATTATGTGTACAAAATAGTAAAAAATAAATATACATTAAAATATACAATATATGGGTTAAGCATACCTAGGATTATACATGTAAATAACAACTTGCAATGAAACACCTCGAAAAATATAAACAAAAATAAGGATAAATTACAATTTGGGTCCCCATCGATGGGTCCGATCCCAGAATGGGTCCCGATCTTTAAATTGTAACGACTCGGGTCCTAGGACCATTTAGAAAATGAAAATTTTGGGATTCATGACAAATATGCCCTTGTTGGGAAGGGAATTGGGGTTGGGTTCCAACTTTTAAACAAGGGCATATTTGTCATTAGCCCCAAAAAGTTCCTTACATTAATGGCTTTGGGACCCGAATCGTTACAATTTAAAGATCGAGACCCATTCCAGGATCGGACCCACAGATGAGGACCCAAATTGTAATTTACTCTAAAAATAAGTAGTAAATACTACATAAAAATAGGAATATTTCTTATATTTTTATAAAGTTAATTAAATCAACTGCTATTTTATATTAATTCTTCAAGGTATTTTTACTTATAAATTTCCCAGTTGGTCCATGTGGACCAACCAAGTGCATTCGTTTCTTGACCTGGGTCAACTATACATCTGACCTTGGTCGCCCTTATTAGACTCACGGAGAGCCATGTTTCTCCCATTTTCCATGCATCACCCATGCGTACCCTTGCCCTCGAGCTCCACCACCTCTTATTCCTGCACATCCTCGACCACACTAACCTCTCCATATTTACCTACCACCTCTCCTCATCATGTAATCCCGTCTCCAAGTCAACCCATCCTTCACCTATAAATACCACACATTCACCCCTTTTGTAAGATTTGATCTCCCTTAATCCACTCTTAGCCCCTCAAATTTTACCTAAACATCTCATGCTGGTGACAGGAGTGTTGGGCTGCCATTTGCACGAGGTGGAGTGAAGGAAGTGGTACATCCACCATCTTTGGTGAGATATCCGTCGTGAGGTTCTGCTGCTTGGCCTCAGTAAAGTTGACCCATTTCCCTTCAATTTTCTTAGTGTAGATTTAGTTTCAGTTATTATCTTCAAGTTTAGATTATTCTATTAACGTAAAATCCAATCTGTGTGTGAACTTGGATCTATCCTCTAGGTTGATTCCATAGTGATTTTCCTTGTTATTTGACCCACATACCCCCCCCTCATTCCAATCCTCAACGTGTTCTTCATCTTTTCCCTCACAAATCCCCCTCAATTCTAGTCGAATCGAGGTACATTAAAGCTCTTGCCGCTACCTTCATCGGAGTTCACTCGCCCACACCATCCATGAGGTCTCAGACTTTCGTTTTTGGGTTGAGGCGATCGCCTCGAGCCATGCACTCTTTTTTCTAGGTCTTGAGCCAAGAAGGAGCATTTGGAGCCCATTTCGAAGTCATCTTCTAGATCCAAGTGAAGGACCCTCCAGGTCCCCATCATTGGGACATGGAATTGATCCAAGGAGACCTGTTGATGTGGAGGACTTTCTAGAATAAGGAGCATCGGTCGGCATGAAGAAAGGAGCTCGAAGTCACCGGCCTTCAAAGATCGAAGCAAAGCAGCCCTGTTATTCTTGGTATTCTTTGTGAGCACCCAGGTACTGTAGGATCAAGAGCAATGGCCAAGGTCTAATCATGACCCTTAGATTAAATCAAAACGATGTGCCTTACAGAGCAGTTGGATCCATCTTAAGTGAGCTGATGTGGCTCACTATGAGACATCCGCTTCTCCCTTGATTGGGTAAATATCGTAGAATCCCTCTGCATTTTTGTAATTACTAAATAGCCTCGTAAATATTTTATTCCATTAAAAAGTAGTAGATAAATTGCATGTATGTCCTTGAACTATTCTAAAATTACAGTTTAGTCCCCCACCACGTCACCTCACGTAGCGGCTAATGTGCGTGGGTATTTTGCATGTAAACCCTTTCGGGTTCTTATAATTAGAGTTTAATATTTAAATTTTGAATTTTTGTCTAGATATTTTGGATAATTTGCATATTCATCACTGCCTTTAATTTTTTTGCAAATATACTTCTACCAGTTTAAGTATTTTTGTCCTTATCTAACATTTATAAATATCATCTGTGCTCCAAAATTATGAAAAAAAGGATTTGTGCCTCTTTGCTCTTCCATGTCATATAAATTATTTTGCATTTTGTGCACAATTCCAATTTATTAAAAATCAAAAATAGCATGATTTATACCTTGTTTAATTTAGAAAATTCCAAAAAAAAGCATAAAACTGTTTTCAGAAATCAAAAAACTAACCTATTATTATGGTATTTTATAACTCTTACCAAAAATCCCTAAATATAGAAAAAGAAAATTAAAAAAAGATCTAACATGCTTTAAAAATTATAAAAAAATCATGTAAAAATTGAAAAAAAAATATTTCTATATCTAAATTTTCTTTATAAAATATTATCTATTAAAAAGCAATTAAGAAATTTTGTACTTATTATATACTTTTAATACCTTAAAACATCTGATCCATTTAAAATGTCCTTAATTTTGAATAGTCTGAATTATAAAAATACCAAAAATTAATAAAAATCTCTGAAAATTACAAAATATTAGAAAGCTATAAAAACCGTAAAAATATTTCTTTCAAACAATTTTGATTTTTTAATTATATTTATAATTATATCATCAGATATAGTACTATATATCTATATATTATTATATATAGGTATTATCATTTTTATCTTATAATTATTTTTAAATCCTAAAAAAGACTACTCTTATTTATATTTTTTATTCGTGTATATTTAGTATATTTTATATTATATATCCCATATATTATACATATTGCATATATATACACATTTATTTATTTATAATATATATTAAAAATAAAAATAAATTGAAATCAGAAAAATAAAAAATAAAATAGAAATTAAAAAATTATATATACATACAAAATATATAAGAATTATTTTATTTAATTAAAAACCCACAACAACATTAATTAATTGATTGATTTATCTATTTATTGAGTGGATATCGTACAAATATCTATATTATTTATTTATTATTTATCTATAAATAATATACCTACTACACCGACTTGACTCCCTATGTTCAACATCATACTCTTAGCTTGTCACTATACACACTTATTTGTTGGGTTATAATAAATTTTGAGTCACAGGCTTGATTTTGTTGATTGATTCTATTATTGTGTGGGTTGCTTGTTGCTTAGTCGCTTGGGCTTAGTGAGAGATCATCGCATCGACTGCGTTCCCGTCTTGTGTGGAGCGTATGATCGTCTCGCTTTCCTCTAAGTTAGTTGATCACACGGCAACCAAACAAGCCTTAAGGGTCTGATATTTAGTACAACTGAAATTTACCCCCAAGCTCGACACAAAGGGAGTACATAATAGTTGTGGATAATAGAGTTCAGTTAAACATGTAGAAGCAAAAGTTCAAAGATATTTATGGTAAAAAAATGGGATATCGTAATCAGAGAGGTCCATGCAGATTCAGAGGCAAGGGAGTCCTTGATTTTTGATACTAGTGAATTGTTGTTGGACCCTTGGGAGCGAGTTGTGGCAGTCGATCATTTCTTGGCTGCAAGAAAGAGATGCATATCAATAGAAGTGTCATCAATGTTAGGGTAATCAGAGATATAAGATTATGTTGTATGGTCAATTGGAGACATAGATGCGTAGATGATTGGGTTAACATTATATTATAAAATTTAACATTTATGTTGTGAAAAAAGTGTTTACGTATAAAACGCTGACTTGTCGGGGAAAAAATACGAAAAAAACAGTTGCACTAGATTTGTCCTCTTTTTCCATTACTTTGGGAACTATCTATCAAATAACAGCATGTTGGAGATGACATGTTACTTAACGGCTATTTTACATTAGATAAAGTATATGTGTGTAAATGTCATGCAAGGATGATATATATGAGGTAAAATGTGTATGCCCTCAAGGGAAAGCTAACTTGACTTTGGCATCTCTTTTAAAAAAACTGTGGTATTTTTTCAAGACACCTGAGGAATTTTAGATCAAATAATATCAACATATTTTCGTTAAAAGTTCAACTCATTTCGAGATTTCTATCCCATCCATCAAGTTTACTAAATTTTAACAGCCTCAAAAGTACTGAAATCGACCCATTCTATACGGACGGGTTAGGAATATCTGCTTTCACAAAATTTGAATCATATATTTTTCTTATTAATATAATTTAATCTCCTAGGTATTTTGAGAAAATACCAAAAAATGTTTAAAAAGAAAGACATGGGAAACTAACTTGGATCCCCATTTGGGGTAACCCTATTTTACCCATAACACACACACATATGTAAGGAGCCCTTCCAATAGGACATGATCCTTACTGAGATCAGGAAGGTCACTCCTTTTTTTTGTAAAAAAACATATCACTTTAGTAGAATAGCTAAATAATTTGTATTATAACTGCAAATTATAATGCATGATTGTACATTGTAGAATACAAAATTCTACATTGTATATTTTTGCTAAAACAAGTGCCAAAACTGTGTTATAATACAAATTATTTACCTATTTTACAAAATTTATGATGTTTTTTTACAAAATGGACGACCTTAAAAAACTCAGGAAGGACCACATCACATTTGAAATATCCCCTATATATGGGTAAAATGGGCCTGGCCCCTTGGGAGAGCTAACTTGGCCCCCAGCCTTTTTTAGTATTTTTTACATTTTTTAAAATACATGAGGTATTTTTTATAACTAAATGAAAATATTTTGTCATTCAAATTTCAACTCAATTGGATACTCCTAACCCCTCCTCAAGACCATCAATTTTTAATGGTCTCGGAATTATTGAAATCCCTCTTCCAGATGAATGACTTAACGGTATTTGTTTTACATGAAATTTGAATGAAAAATATTATTATTATTGAGTTGTTAAAATCCCCCCAAGTGTTTTAAAAAAATTCACAAAAAAACACAAGTATGGAGAGAGCCAACTTGGCTACCTCACCCTCATTTTTTATTTCTTAACCTATTTTCTTAAAACATATGGGGAATTAGATCGCCATATGACACTATGTTCTCATTCAAATTCGATTCAATTCGAGACTTCTTTCCCATCCATCAAGCCAGTCAAATTTATCAGTTTTAAAATTGCTGAAATTGACCCCCTTATGGATGGATGTGTTGGGAATGGTTGTTTTTCACAATATTTGAATGATAACATGGTGTCATATAGTAGACTAGATCTCTCCAAGTGTTTTCAGAAAATACCTTAAGAAATAAAAAAAATAAGGGATGAAGTAGCCAAGTTGGTTCCTCCATGAGTGTAGTTCCATTAAATCCTATAAATATATATAGTTGGCTACCCCCCTCCATTTTCAGTATTTTTTATCTTTTTCAAAAATATCACCATGTATATTCATATATATGTCCCTCCTATATGTCATTCAAATTTCTTCAGAAACATAGATTCATATGCCTTCCATCTATAATAGGTGAATTACAGTAATATTTAGACCGTTAAAATTACATGTTCTGAATGGAGGGCATAGACAAATTTGAATGGTATATTAGATGTATATATACATATATATACATGGTGATATTTTTCAAAAAAAAGTAAAAAAAATTGCGAAAAATAGGAGCGGGGCAACCATTTTGGATGCCCCTAGAGGCAGGGACAAAGCCAAACTTTATACCTGGGGCTATACTAATACTATATTAAATCGGGATACATGTTATACAAATGCTATTTTTATATTTTCTTAACATGTCTTAAAAAATATATGATGAAGTTATTGAATAATAAATAACTTGAACTTCATAAGATAGGGGAAAATTCTTTATTAATTTTGACTCGAAAATTAAATTTGAATAAAAACATTCATTGAGTGTATATTTCTAAAATTACCTAAATTGCGCTCTTCACAAGTCGCAACTTCAAATTAAATCCATTAATAATTGAATCCAAAATATGATTTTTATTTAAATATGTAGTGCGTTTTTATTTACAAATAGCAATATTTTTAATTAGATTAAAAAAAGAGAAACATAAATGTACAAGTAATATTTGAATGACGAATACAACCATGTGATGATGATATCACCACACTTTAGCAATTCAGATTAGATTTATGAAATCTAATAACAAAAATAAGCATAATATAAAATAAAATTCATGTGAACAAATATATAAATTTTTTGAGGTTATAAGTGAAGATTATCTGAGCTTAAATGAAAGGAGGTAGCTGAGTTAGTTTGACGAGCATGACAGCTTGGAAGTAGAATTTAAAAAATATGGCAAATTGATGTGTAAACAAATTGAACCTACCCAGGTTCGCTTCGTTTAGCATTTTAAGAGGCTCGGGTTTGATTCAGTTCGATAAGATGAAAATGATGTTCAGGTATGATTCGGCTCGCCCTTGACTCATGAAGGTTCGGTTTGATTCATTTAAGGTTCGATTAGAAGTGAAGCTCCTTGAAATCTAAATATTTTGGGAATGTGGAATGATCACACTATGTCCTAATCAAGAGTCGTGAACTTATATGCATATACCTTATTTGAATCATGGTGCAAATTCCTCATATAATTTTTTTGAGGAACAAAACATATAGATATATATATATAATATATATTGTGCATCGAACTTTTGATGAACCGAACCTGGACGAATCTACCATTTCGATGTTTGATTCGTTTAAATAAACGAGCCAACCTTATATCAAGGTTCGACTCATTTCTTTTCGAACCGGATCTAGATCTAACCTTTAACGAATTGAGCCCAATTGAATATTGCACTCGCGATTTTTGTAACACCCTCTAACAGCAATGGTGTCACAAGTTATGATTGTATCAAGGGTGGCATTGAATTTATTATATATTGCATATATTGCTGGAAATTGAGTTATGAAAACCATTCATAGTAAGTAGGAAGGCTCGAAGTAAAAAAGATTCTGTTGTGATTTTATCCCAATTCTGTCCTCCAATTAGCAAAATTAAACACGTGATTATTTCAATTACATCTACACTGCCATCATCTTGGTTAATCATACATGCTCCAGTATCTTGCCCCTCCTAATTTCCCTACTTTTTTGGAGATCAGGATGAGTTCCTAAATTTACCATAGCCTTTTGTTTACCCCTTTTTTCCCTTTTTAACACGGAAAAAGAATACTTGTTTCTTAAAAAAATTATATAGAATTAGCAAAGGCTGGGGCCTTAGCACCGACTCACCCCCTCCTTCTGTCATTGTCTAGAGGGCACTCTCATATACATACATACATGCATACATAAATATGGGTTGGGGAATATTCACCAAGGTGCATGTAATTTTACATGCACCGGGGTCAATATCTTCCACATTTTTTTACTTTTTTGGAAAATATCATCATGTATATTCATCTCTACATCCCTCCTATATGTCATTCGAATCTCTCAGAAAGAGAGACTCTTATGCCTTCCATCTAGAACATGTAATGTTAACGGTCTTAGAATTGTTGTGATCAACCTAATCTAGATGGAGGGCATAGGAGTCTCTATTTCTGACGAAATTCGAATAGCATAATGTAGGGATATATAGATGAATATACATGGTGATATTTTTCAAGAAAAGTCAAAAAAACATGGAAGATATAAGCTCCGATGCATGTAAAATTACATACACCTTGGTGCATGCTCCCCAACCCCATATATATATAGACATATATATATAGACGTGCGCACGCGCACGCGCGCGCACACACACACACACACACACACACACACACACACACACACACACACACACACACACACACACACATATATATATATGAGGATGGGGAGTATGCACCAAGGTGCATGTAATTTTACATGTACCGGGGTCTATATCTTCCACATTTTTCACTTTTTTTGGAAAATATCATCATATATATTCATTTATATATCCCTCCAATATGCCATTCGAATTTCGTCAGAAACAGAGAATTCTATGCCCTCCATCCAGAACTGGTAATTTTAACGGTCTCAGAATTGATGTAATCGACCTGTTCTAGATGGAAGGCATAGGAGTCTCTGTTTCTGACGAAATTTGAATGGCATATTGGAGGGATATATAGATAAATATACATGCTGATATTTTCCAAAAAAGTAAAAAAAGTGGAAGATATAGACCCCGGTGCATGTAAAATTACATGCACCTGTGTGCATGCTCTCCAACCCATATATATATATATATATATATATATGTATGTATGTATATATATGTATATATGTATGTATATATATATGTATATATATATATATATGTATGTATATATATATACATATATATATACATATATATATATATACAGAGAGAGAGAGGTTGGGGAGCTTGCACCATGGTGCATTTAACTTTACAAGCACCAATGCCATAAACACGTATTCTTTTGAAATGAAATATGGGGAGATTTACTTAGGGATATTAGTGGAATACATGTTTCAAATTTCATGTAAAACAGGCATTCCTAATATATTCATCTAAAAGGGATAAATTTCAGCAATTCTGAGACCGTTAAAATTGCGCGGTCTTGATAGATGGGTTGGAAGTCTTAAATTAAGTTGATTTTTGAATGACATCATCGTGATATATGGTGTCTAAATCCCATATGATTTCATTTCAAAAAAAAACTATCTAAAAATGGGCGTTTATGACATGGTGCATGTAAAGTTACATGCATCATGGTGCAAGCTCCTCAAATATATATATATATATATATATGGAGCCTTTCAAATGAGACATGGTCCTTCCATTCTTAAGAAAGGCCAAATATTCTAACCATTAGATCTACTTTCAACGGATGTGATTAAAATAACCCTATTATACAAAATCGGATTAGCAATAACCATCGGTTCTTAAATTTAAGGGATGTTTAAAGGAAATTTCAGAAATGAGAATATGACGCAATGAGTGAAGAACGTAAGTTTTTGTGTACAAAAAAATGTGCATATTCTACAAACACAAAATTTAAAATACAAAAATGAGACATGATTCTGAGATATTAGTAAGAGATTGTACAAAACAAAATGTTTTCGTATTCATCAGTTACTATTTTTAAGGAAAGACTTTAACTACTAGTTCCTAGATCTATGGGAGGTTGATGAAGCCACATTTAATCATCTTTATTCTATCATTTTGGCATCAAAAACCCTAGCAAATGCGTGTAAATAGCATTAAATCCATCATCTTAGCATTCATGCATGTGCATTCAAATAGTGTGTAAAATACAGTATTTAAAGCCAAATTATTGAATAAAAAAAGAAAAGAAAAAAATAAAATATTGTAAATATTTTATGACCCAAAACCCCGAGACCTAGGCATCTTGATGAATAGGTCGACAAGGAATAAAGTGAGGGGAGATAAGGGTCAAAATACAGTAAATATACCTAGTGACTCTATTCATTCTTTATTCAGTTTGGGACCCATTATTGGTTCCACTTTTTAGACCACAAATAAAGAAACTTTGTACATGAAAGTTGTAGATAATTAAATAAGTAAAAATACAAAATTGATTTCACTGAAAAATAATGTACAGATAAAAAGTTATGGTCCGAATAAAAATCCAGAATCCCAATTTCCCAGACCCGTATCTCACAAATAAAAACACCAAATGCAGCAAACTCACCTTTAATTGTTATAGTTAAAAATAAGCTATTTAATGGCGGTGGTTTCGCATTTGGCGGAACTACGGTTTGAAAGTTGAGTTTTGGACCTATATTGTACACTTGTACCGAATAAGATATTCATTTTATTATCTATTCATTATTTTTGTAATTTTATATTTTTATAATTATGTAAATATTATTTATAATAATTATGTACATTAAAATCAGAATAAAAACCTAAATAAAATACAAAATAAAAATACCTGTATATATATAATACATAGGTATAAGAACTATACACATACATATATATTTAATACTTTTATATGCAAAAGACGTCAGAAAAATAAAATAAAAATATATTTGTGTGTATAAAAGTATATTATGATTTTATAAAATACTAAACAAAAATAATAAAATTAAAATACACAAAATAAAAATAAAAGAATAAAATATATAGATATTATACCTATAAAGGGTATAAAAGTAAACTTGTAAAAAGATACCTCATAAAAATAATTAAAAATCAGAATAAAATACTACATAAAATAATAAATATTTTTTATTTAATAAACCAAAATTTAGTTCAACCATTTACTATTTTAAAAGGAATTAATATATCATTTTCCCAGGGTTTTTCCTGGTTGGTCCACGTGGACCAACTAGGAGGGTCCGAGAGTTGACCCCAGGTCAACTCTCTGACCCGCCCCCTGTGGGTTGTCAGAAAGTTGCTTTTTCTCCATCTTCGAGGATTTTTGGAGGGCGCACCTTGCACCCTTTGATGTTGCACTCTAAATTACTTTTCTTCCTCGTTAGATGGTGATTCACGCCCAGATGTTTACCTGGGCTGTCGTGCATCGATTCAACCGCTACGCCTCGTCCTTTGGAGCGCCCCAGTCACTGAGTCAAACACCTTATAACCAAACCTTCGATTTTCTTTTGAATTTTGAACCCCATTCTTTGGTCCTTCGTCCCCAATTCAATCCGCCTTGGCTCCCTGGAGGTGAAATTTCCAGTTGGGTGTCTTCAAGGCGGCGGAGCGACGAGATCTTGGGCGTTCCAGCTCACCTCCGGCCACGTGTTGTCGAGGTACCTTCAACCTCGGCCCCTGGCCCTTGAGGTGTTTGTTTCCCCTTATTTTTCTCGCTTTCATCGTGCCATAGCTTTAGGATCAAAAACCCTCTATAAATCATCACGTTCATCGATCAAATCGCATCTCAAATCCACCTCGCCGGAGCGCATCTCCGGCCACTCACCGTCGCACTACCCCTCGCCCCCATTCATCCTCCACGGAGTCCAGGCATTTTGCCCTAGACTCTATCATCTTTTTCCTGCAGGTTTTCGCGAACAAGGAAGAGCTGGAGGCTCATTTTGCGTGCTGCCGGAGATACCCTGGAACCACATTGCTCCTCCGCCTCCGCTAGTGTGCTCTGGTCCACGCTGGAGCTTTTGGGAGCCGCCAGCATCTAGAGGACCCCTGCAGGAAGCATCAGGACCGTTTTGAGGTACATAGGACCGCCGGAGAGGGGAGCCATCACCGGAGGAAGGTCGCCACGGCGGACCTTCTTCCCTGTTCGTCCACCACTCGCCTCTGCCGTCGGATCATCAAGGACTCCCAGGCGTAGCAGGAGCCGTCCGATCTGCGCACCCCCAGCCGTCCATCGTCGACAAGATCATCTAATCTCGACCGTGGGATGACGAAGGGGCATCGTGCGCCCTGAAGCCGACACGTGGATAAGTGGGAGTGATCCCACCGTCCATCAGCGCGCAAGGGAGGGTATTTTGCACAACTTCCCCTTCCGATTTTTGTATTTTATATTAAGTACTTAAACTTTCATCAGCCGTTGTATATTTTTGTGACATTTGCATATTTACCCTCGGCCCTTTGTAATATTGCGTTCCAGTCCACGCCACGTCACCTCACGTGACTGGTACACGTGAGGTGTGGCCTTTTTGCGAGGAACACCTCCAGGGTTTATGTATTTATCTTTAGTCCAGGGATTTTTGAACTAAGTGTAAAAGTTTTGGAAATATTGCAACTTAACCCCTGAGGTTTTGAAAATTACAGTTGGGTCCTTCCCAAGCGCGTGCAAGTCACGCGTTTTGGTGGGTATTTTGCACATGTACCCTTGCGGGTCTGGATATTTTTGCAGTTGGTCCATTAAATGCAATATTCAGTTATAAATTTTGTGTAAAAATTGCAACTGTGCCCCTGGATGTTTGTGTATTTGCACTTATACCCCTGTCAAGCTTAGTCTTCTTGTGTGCTTGTTCTTATTTATTTCACTCATCATTTTAATTCCAAAAATTACCAAAAAAAAGATTAAGCTCCTGTTAACTTGTTGATCCATGCTATATTTTTGCATTGCATTTTTGTTGCATTTTTATAATTATTAAATATCAAAAACATGCATTTTTCCAACTGTTTGCATTAGAAAATCCATAAAAATTATAAAAACGTTTTGAAAAATTCCAAAAAAATTATATTTTATTTTTCTTATCATATTGTAGTGTCAATCCAAAAATCACTAAAAATTTCAAAAGAAAAACCTTAAAAATTAGAAAACACCTAAAAACTTCAAAAAATCTAAAAAATCCTAGAAAAATCCTAAAAATATAAACTCAGATTATGTATTTTTTATTTTATTGCCTTTATTTTAAAATTAATTTGGGAAAGTTTTGATACTGTTTGGCATTTTTTTCATTCCCATTTTGATTTCGGCCAGTAGGTTTATTCATTGTTTTCCCTTATTTTTATTGTAAAAATACCAAAAACATTCTGAAAATTCCCCAAAAATCATAAAAATAGTAGAAAATTGTAAAACGACCAAAAACACTTTATTACATGATTTTTGAGTATTTTTACCTATTTTTATAAATACATTATCCTATTTCTCTATAGTGTATATATATTCCTATATTGAAAAAGAAAATATAAAAATATAAACTATAAAAAGAAAATACAAAATCAGTAAAAAGAAAACCAAAATACAAAATTAAAAATTAAAAATAAAAAAATATGAAATTAAAACCCACAAAAACATTTGCATTGCATCTTGTATACAATACATCACATTCACACACACACGCACTTGCTTGATCTATCCTGCCTTGCTCCCTGTGTTCGAACTCTCTACGTACTTGCATCTATACATCTTGTTTGTAGAGTTAAAAATAAATTTGACTCCACTCTTATTCTTCATTGCTTGACTTATATTGTGCGGGTTCATTGTTGATCAAATACGGGATTCATTGAGGGTCGCCATAGCGATACGGTTGTCTCCGCCTTGTGAGAGACATTAGACCCCTTGAAGTCCGTGTTTATCAGAGGTCTAATGACGAAACTTCCATCTAAAAGGATAATGGAATGTAAAAAAAGGTAATTTTGATATGAGAGGTAGACAAAATGATTGAAATGGGGGATTTGGTATACAATTAGGCTTGTGTATTATATAAAATAATATTTTAAGATACAAATGTAGTACGTAGATGATATACATTAATATTATGAAATACAAAAGAAATTAGCCCTGTACTAAAAGACCATTGTTTTTAAAGGAATGCTAACAAATAATCCCTAAATTTAAGGGATATCTATAAAGAGAAAAACATCACTGTAGGATTATGAATTTATGTTAAATTTGATAAAATTGATTTACAAAATAATGGAAGCATTATACAAAATTAATGTTTTAGAATACAAAAGCACACATAAATCGACGGATTTATAAGGGGAAAATACCAACAATATTGCAAATTTATTAACATATTGTCGATATATTATGATGTGCATAAAATTCGGAGATCTATTGCATATAAAAAAACTAATTCCATTTTTAGAGGGTGACTCTCATATAATAAGCGGTTTTGGATTTTCAAGGTGATTTTCTTATCAATCGTTGGAAATATTGTAACGATCCAACGAATAGTATAGTCGGCCTTCCTTATGAATGGAAGGACTATATCTCATTTGAAAGATACCCTATATATATATATATATATAGAGAGAGAGAGAGAGAGAGAGAGAGGAGTGATCCTATGAGAGCAAAAAATTGTGAGAGCATGAGAGGGGCGATTCTGGACCACATGATTCACCCAAGAGAGAGAAAACATGATCATGTGGTCCATAATCATTCCTCTCATGCTCTCACAACTTTTTGCTCTCACAGGATCATTCAACCATATATATATATATATATATAGGGTAAAATGGGGCTGCCCCCTGGCTACTACCACCCCTATTTTTCCCTCATTTTTTTATTTCTTTGGAAAATAAAAATTTGTATATTCATCACTATATCCCTCTAACATTCTTTTAAAATTTCGTCAGAAACAGAGACTCCTAGGCCCTCCATCCAGACGTCATTTTTTTAACGGTCGCAGGATTTTTTAAATCGACCCTATTTGGATGGAGGTCGTAGGAGTCTCTGTTTCTGATGAAATTTTAATAGAATGTTAGAGGGATATAATGATGAATTTACAAATTTTTATTTTGCAAAAAAATAAAAAAATGAGGGAAAAATAGGGGTGGGAGTAGCCAAGTTGGCTACTCCCAAAGGGCAGCCCCATTTAACCCATATATATATATATATATGATATCTTTCAAATAGGACTTGGTCCCTCCATCCTTAAGGAAGGCCAACGATCACGTGCATCCAAAATTGATCCGGTGGTTGTCATTATTGGTATGTTATTTTTATTATTTAATTAATCAAAAATCCATTTTGGTCATTATTCATTATCTAAATAAAGTATGTAATAGCGTAAAATAGCTATTCATTAATCTCTCTCCTAATTTAACAAATCATTCCAAAACCCTAACCCCACACGCAGAAAAAATAGGAGGAAGAGGAGGATGCGCTCGACAGCAACGTTGGCGATGTACTCCGGCCGTCGCTCATCTCCGCCATCATCAAAGACCTCATCAACAACATTAACCAAGGCCTTCTTTGGAGGTGTTGATACATGGAAAAAAAGAGACATTCTACAAGCGGGTAGAGATATGATTCCTTTTGCATTCGATTTTTATAGGATCTTCAGCTTATTTTGTTCTTATGGAATTTTAGGAGGTAACAAGTCAAGCTGCTTTAAATGGTTACCACTTTTGCATATAATGCTCAAGACAATGTTTACTTTCCCACATCTTCTGTGAATTAACATTCATTCTTGTTTCCTATGTGTGTTGATTGCAGGATCTAACGGGGAATACAAATCCCTTCCAAGTGGCCCAACAAATGAATCTGGCAGGAACTCATCTTAACACACGCGTCTTCGTGCGGATCGCATTCCTTGCTTTGCAGATCGCCAATGTATTAAGATTCTGTTTCAAACTTCATGTTTCTATTGATAGAACTACGCTTTAATCTTCGCCATTTTCTGATCGGATGCAGAATGACACCAAAAACTATTCAGTGTGGTACTGGATGTTGAATATGCAATCGAAATGCCACATCAATTGCATCGTGACGAGATGTCGCTATAACGTGTCTTCATGCAGGTGCCCATTATGGTGGGTGTTTCTAGATTCGAGGCTATTAGTCTCTGCACTAGAAGGAGAAACATTTCATCCAAAGAGAGCACAGAACGGACTTCGTGATTCCGCGCCAATGACAACGTGTCGGTCAGACCTAGACGGGGAATTGTTCAAGGACTACACGGGAGTGGTGGTGACTATCGAGAAGTTCATCATGCAACTTATGATGAAAAAAAGTGTTGCATCCGGCACTGGATGAAGAACGATTCTCAGTTTTATACAATATTGATGTGTACTATACAATATTAGTCTGTATTATACAATTTTCTTATGTATTATACAAATTTGTTATGTATTTTTACATATCAAATGGTTACGAATGAAAATTGTATTTTTTTAATAGATCTTGTATATATTGATATGCATTACACGTTTTTCATGTGCATTACACATTTTTGATGTGCATTATACATTTCAGATGTGTTTTATACATTGATATTTTTTATTCGCATCAATTAAACGTGAATGACTACCATAATTTTTACAAAAAACTATACGAATTTTATTATACAAAGAACCATAAAATCGTTACAAAGAACCGCACATTAATTACTAATATGAATTGTATTTTACAAAAAACCATGCAAAATTTACAAATAACGAACGACTTTTTGAATGAACAATGGATTCTACAAAAAGCATGCAGTCGTTACAAAAGGAACCTAAATTATACAAAAAAATGCGTGAGGATACAAAAATATACTCAGATAATATCGTCCAGAAAAAAATTGGATATTTTCTAAATATGGTATTGCGAAAAATATCAAAAATAAAACTAGCTAAATTTAGTATTTCAGAATATTAATTAGCATGCATAATTAATGCAAAATTGATGACCGAAATGCCCTTTTGACCATCAAATTTGAAGGTGTCGTTGGATTGAATCTGGCCCAGATCGTTGGCCTTCCTTAGGGATGGAAGGACCAAGTCTCATTTGAAAGTCCCCCCCCCCAATATTTATATATATATATAGAGAGAGAGAGAGAGAGGATTGATCCTATGAGAGCCAAAATCTATGAGAGCATGAGAGCAGGTATTCTGGACCACACGATCCAACTAGGAGAGAGAATAGCAGGAGAGAGAAAACAGAATCATGTGGTCTAGAATGCATGCTCCCATGCTCTCACATTTTTTTGCTCTCATAGGATCACTCCTCTATGTGTGTGTGTGTGTGTGTGTGTGTGTGTGTGTGTGTGTGTGTGTACACACACCACACACACACATACATATATATACATACATATATATATACATATATATATGGGTAAAATGTGTATGCCCTCTAGGGGGAGCTAACTTAGCTCCTCCCACCTCATTTTCACATTTTTTTGAAATAAAAACTATGTAAATTCATTATTATATCCCTATATTATTTCATGCAAAAGAGAGACTCCTACGAGCTCCATCCAAACGGGATCGATTTAAAAAATTCATGCGACCATTATTTTTTTTGAAAAAAATTGTGTAATTCATTATTATATACCTATATTATGTCACTCAAATTTTATACAAAGCAAAGACTCCTATGACCTCCATCCAGACGGGGTCGATTTAAAAAATTTTGTGACCGTTAAAAAATGACTATCTGGATGGAAGCCATAGGAATCTCTGTTTCACATTAAACTCGAATGACATAATATAGGAATATAGTGATGAATATTTACAGAAGAAATTTTCAAAAAAATAAAAAAATAGAGAAAAACACATACACGCACACGCACGCACCCGCGCACGCGCACTCATGTACGCACGCACGCGCAGGCACACACACATAGAGAGAGATGGTTTACTAAAGTGGTTGGGAACTTAAACTTATATGCAGGAGTCAAACGAAAAAGACATGTTATACGCTCCAACTAACGTGGCATATTGGGATTAGAGGCATCAGCAAGATGCATAGTACATGGACCATTTGGTATGACATAGTACATGGACCATTTTGCATGAAATGTCAGGTTGAGGACTTCCCAAATCGAAGGAAACATAAGACATGCGATAAGAAATGGAGGAACATTATGTTGTCCGCTAGCATATACTTAGGGGGACCGCTAAACTATGAAAACCATGTGAATATGTGCACAAAGAGTCTCTCTCTCTCTCTCTCGGACAAGAGACCAGAACCCATACCCAACCCCTCTCACGGATGAAGAAATGTACTCAAAATGCTTGTATGGGACCAGTCATCACATTTATTTTTGGTCCGACTAAGGTTTTGTATGGACATGTCCCGGTAGTATTTGCGATGGAATGAGAGTAAACATTTTCTCTTCTTTTTTTTCCAAAAAATGCTGCATCGTCATCTGGATTCTGGACGCCTAAGGGCTCGTGAAGTTTTGTTACAGAAATACCCGATTTGTTAGTACCAGGGGCAGAACTAGGGAAGTTTCTTTATATTTGGACAAAAACTAATATTTTCTAAGCCACCACGCCACATATTTAAGCAAGCCATGGCCTTCTTCCTTGCAAACTAGCGGCGGGTGTATTGACGGCTACGTGGGAATGTATAAAACCCTCACTTTTTTCATCCATGTCCAAAACATAAAATACTCGCGCAATACTTGATGCCATAGAAGGGGAACTTATAATCAGGAACAAACTAGTCTTAACTATCGAAAAGGATGTCACAACAACAAAATAGATCCATAGTGACAATTTTAAAAAAAATATCAGGTGTGCCCTTCTTAACTTTGAGGTTTTCACCCGGTTGAATTTCTACATTAACATCATGTGAAGTGCACTTGATTGATCGATCATGTTGTGCTCAAGTCTATTCTGCAAAAGTTTTATTTTGTCTTCAATTCTACTAGTCACCTTCCTCTAGTAGCATCTCGATCCGAAGTAGCTCATAATGCCATCACAATATGTTTGTAGGAATATGGAAGAAAACTCAACGAATCATTATTTAACTTCTTCCTTGCATAAAGACTCTCCTTATAAATATGTGATCCATTTACTTTGGACCAAATTTTTGACCAGAAATCTTTGTCAAACATGCTCACAAATCACATAAAATGATAAATTTATAAAAGAAAATGTGAATAAAAACATGTTACTTATATATAAATAACATACATGTAAAAACAGTGAACCAAACTAATAAAAGATACAAAAATAGGTTTAATTGTGCATATATCTGCCAATAAATATCTAAATAAAAAGAGAATCTTCATAATTTGCTAAAAAGCTCATTCAAATTCCAAACTAACTTGATTACAATTGAGTATGCTAAAAATATGAAAAAAAATATAAAAAAAATAAGTTAATGGTGAAATGAGTGGATATATCTTTGAATTTACATTATGTCCATGATGGACTTCTCTTATATCACTCACAACCTTACGGTAACATATTCTGTTGTTTGTTCCGCTATTGCAGCAAGTGCTCTCATTGTGAAACACATCCAAAAGCTTGTCCCAATACTTCATTTGTGAAACTAACTAACTACTCTATAACAACATCCAAGAGAGATTGGGCTAAAGTGCAATTTGACTGGATACTGGGCTATTTTTGGAATTATCGATGTACTTATCAACGGTTACCAACGGTACGAGGAATGTGTTGACTCCTTGAGATGTTCCTCGGAGTTTATGAATCCATTTCAATAGTAGTTTATTCTACCTAAATTAGTTTCTGGTGCATATATCAATGATCCTTTATATCTTCCACCTCAGACCTACGAATCCTTGAATCTATAAGAAGCAAGTCACTGATTCTGGAATAAAAATTAAGCATGGCCTATGTCTCCTCTTCCATTTCCTCTTCTTGTTACTTTGATAAATCATATTCTTTTTTTATGTCGATTATTCTTACATGATTATTGATGAATCATCGTTTCGTCACTTTTATTCTTTCATTTTGGCCTTAAATGCCTAGCTAAATTCATGTATATAGAATTAATTTGTACAAAATAACACTCATGAATTGATACATAAGTATTGTACAAATACATGTATTTAATTCCAAAATAAAAGAATAAAGTAAAGAAATGAAAAAGAAATGAAGTGTCAAAGACACTGAATGGCCCTAGAGATTAAGACCATATCAATATTAACTTAGTCGACAAGGAATAAAGTAGGGAGAGATATGACATATTAATTGTACATAAAAATATAAAGAAAAATACAAAAATAATTTTAAAGAAAAATAATGCACAATACACTTGGGACACATAAAGAAATGGCCGCAAACAAAATTTCTCAGACATGTATCTCCTCCACAAAGAATCAAAATTTACCAAACTCACCTTTATTGCTCATAAAGTTTAATTATCTATCTAATAAAGATGGTTACATTAAAAATGGAGCTCATATGCAAGGGTTGGATTTTGGGTCCCTATTGTATTGTATATACGTATATAAATAATCAAGAAATTCATTTTTTACATTTTTATTCTTTTTATATCATATATATATATTACTTAAATCATTTTAAATATATAAACATAAAATAAATACATTAAAATACAATAAAATAAATAAGGAATTAAAATATATAGGTAAATTATAACCTATAATATATACCTCTATTTATTTAAGTAACTAAAATAAAATAAAAAATAAAATTATATAAGGAATTATTTATATACTTTAAATATATAAATACATATCTATTACATAATACAAAATAAATATAAAATACCCCAAATACATGTATTTATACCTATGCATATACATGTAAATATTAACATCTAATAAATAATTTGTAAAAATAAAAAATCATAATAAAATACTACATAAATAAATAAGCATGTTTTGTGTATTAACTTGTATTAATAAAATCAATTACTATTTTTTTGAATTAATAAGGGCATTAGTTCCTGAACTTCCCTGATAGGTCCATGTGGACTAATCAGGAATCTTTGTGAGTTGATCTAGGTCAACTACACTGTCTTTGTCCCTCTTCTTTGTCAGACCCACCTACCACCGCTGCTTCGCCAGTTTTTGGCGTTGATCCATTGCTTGAGGAAGCTTACTTGGTCAAATTTGTACAGGACAAGATCAGCCATCACACACGTACTTATGATCGCCCATTCTCTTGGCGAATCTCGTGCAATCCAGTGACCCTTTTCCTCCAAATCCATGTACATAAATAACCTCCTTCACCCACCTTTCACTTTTTGATCCTTCTTCTACCTAAGTGACCCCAATGGAACACCTTGAGTTGATTCCTCGGTGATAGAAGAGCTCCCAAGCATGTCGGCGAGGACAAGGAGGCAGAGGAAGTGGTCCACCACATTCGAAACACTGACACCGACATGGTCTTCTGCTCCAGGTGAAACACCCTGTTTGAGATTATTTCTTTAGTTTTTTTGTTTGTTTTCCATTCTGTTAGTCTAGCTTAATTAGCCTTTAATTTATGCAATTAGATCTTTTCTTAGCATAATTTGTAGATCTTTGATTGTTGGAGCCTTAAGCTCCAGCTCAAATTCACCTAAAAATTGATTGTTTCTCGACATGTTTCCATCCACATTTCATTCCTCGACAAATTCTTCACAAAAGCTCCAATCTTTCATCCTCGATTCTGCAAGAATAGAGGTCGATCGAGCTCTGATGAATCCACGATTCATCATCTTTATTCTTTTATTTTAGCTTCATTTCCTAAGTCAAACACCTGTAAATACCTACTAATTTCATGAAATTACCATTTTGCATGAATTTGTTAAATATGCATTTTTAACACTTTTTATAATCAAATAAAAGAATAAAGGAGAAAAGAAAAGAAAAAGAAAAATAAAGGATGTATTTATTGAATAAATGCAGACTGACCCGAACCCCGAGAGAAGGTCAATACTTGACCTGATCGGTCAGGAATAAAGTAGGGGGAGATAGGGTCTTTAAATCAAAAATCAAAAAAATAATTTGTAAATTTTTCCCTATATATTTTTATAAAACTTGTACTATTTTATTTGTATATAAATTGACCTCAAATTAAATATTTTTGTAAATAAAAGTTCTAAATAAAATATTTTGTAAATAATAAAAATAACTGTAAAATAAAATAATGTACAAATTATAAATAATCATACTCAGAAAAAACCGTAAAAAATCATTGAAATACCAATTCCAGCTCCATCCAAACTCAAACTGAATCAAACTCGCATCCATTATACACTAAATTAAATTATCTTTCAAATGGTTGTGTTTTCATATTTTTTGAAGTTGCGGTTGAAAAGTCAGTTTTCTGAGGTGGTTTGTGCAGTTTTACCACTTACTTATTGTATATATTTATTCATATTTATTTTTTTATACATAATGTACATAATTGTAAATATTATCTTCATCATTAAAAATAAAAAAACAAAAAATATTATTTAAAAATTATTTCCTTATTTGTACATATGTATATTGTACTATACGTATATAATATTTGTATACAACTAACTTCCTTACATAAAAATCACCAAAAAATTCAATATCTAACATTAATTAATTAAATTAGTTTAATTACAAAAATAATATTTAATTATTTAATTATTTAATTTATTCGTTATTTAATTTGAAAACATACCTTGTATATAAAGATACGATTCTATGCCTAAAATAGCCACCATTAAGTTGGCAATTGATTTTTTTGTGAATTAATTAATTTATTTATTTTATTAATTCCGAAATTCATTTTTAATTAATTGATTTAATTAATTATTTTATTAGTTCCACCACTAAACACCTTCCTCTTTTGTATATGTCTTCCTTCTTTGGATTTGATCTTCTTTTTATTGGGCTCCTTTACCTTCATTATTCTTTGATCAATCTTTAGTGGAGAAGGTGACTCCGTCCCGAAATCCCATCGGTCAATAGAGGAGCCCAGCCCCCGAGCCGTCAGGAGACAGCAGATCAGTTGTCATCGAGGCCATCACGGTACCCACATCCCTCAAGTTAGATCCATTTTTTATTTCTCGCTTTTCGTCTAGATTAATCGTAGGGTAACTTCTACTTCTATTCCCAAATTGTTAAAAAAACAAAAATTGTATTTTCCCTCTTTTTTATCTCTATGATGGGATCTTACCTTAGACCCTTGCCAAGGTTTCAGACAGAAAGGAAATAGAATTTTTATCTGAATACCATCTGTTAACCAATTTTTGGGAAATTCCATTCCTGATAATTGAACACCATTATAAGTACATTTAATATGCATTTCTCTATTCCAATCTCTCAAATCCTCTCCCCACTCGGGGAATCGTAATAATAACATACGTCCAATTTTCTTAACTATTATTAAGAAAGGCAATTTAATGTATTTTCTCAAAAAGGATTGGGTTACTAACATCAAAACCCTTATTGCTTGAGCAAATATAATGGTATCCCAGGCTTCTGATATTCCTATACGCTCATTTTCGTCTTTTTTTTCCCTGTTTTTTTTCCTTTTTTTCTTTTGTTTCTTCCTCTTCAGAATTGGAAATCAAAATTTCTGATTCTCCCCTCATCTAATTCCTAAAAATAAGATTCATCATTTCGGAGAAATCGAAGGAAATATTTTTGTCATTTCAATTTCATCATCAATATTTTATTTGTCATTCTCATTAATCATAGTTTTTAATCATCCTAAAAAAATTTGACTTCGAATCCAACGCCGATCATCCATGTACTTATCAATGGTTACCAACGGTAGGAGGAATGTGTTCACTCCTTGAGATGTTCCTCGAATTTTATGAATCCATTTCAATAGTAGTTTAATCTACCTAGATTTAGTTTCTGATGCATATATCAAGCGTCCTTTATATCTTTCACCTCAGACCTACAAGTCCTTGAATCTATAAGAAGCAAGTCACTAATTTTGGAATAAAAATTGAGCATGGCCTATGTCTCCTCTTCCATTTACTCTTCTTGTTACTTTGATAAATCATATTTTTTTATCCCGATTATTCTTACATGATTATTGATAAATCCTCGTTTCATCACTTTTATTCTTTCATTTTAGCCTTAAATGCCTAGCTAAATAAATTTGTATAGAATTAATTTATACAAAATAACACTCATGAATTGATACATAAATATTGTACAAATACGTGTATTTAATTCCAAAATAAAAGAATAAAGTAAAGAAATGAAAAAGAAATGAAGTGTCAAAGACAATGGATGACCCTAGACATCAAGACCACGTCAATATTAACTTGCTCAATAAGGAATAAAGTGGGGAGAGATATGACAGATTAATTGTACAGAAAAATACAAAGAAAAATATAAAAAATTCAAAGAAAAATAATGCACAGTACATTTGGGACACATAAAGAAATGCTAAAAAAACTTCTCAAGCATGTATCTCCTCCATAAAGAATCAAAATTGACCAAACTCACCTTTATTGTTCATAAAGTTTCATTATCTATCCAATGAAGATGGTTACATTAAAAATGGAACTCATATGCAAGAGTTGGCCTTTGGGTCCCTATTGTATTGTATGTGTGTGTGTATAATCAAAAAATTCATTCTTTAAATTTTTTTCTTTTTATATTTATATACATATAAATATTACTTAAATCACATTAAATATATAAATATAAAATAAATACATTAAAAATACAATAAAATAAATAAGGAATTAAAATATATAGGTAAACTATGACTATAATATATACCTCTATTTATTTAAGTAAATTAAATTAAATTAAAAAATAAATTAAATATGTATATATATACTTTAAATGTATAGATACATGTATATTACATAATAAAAATAAATATAAAATACCCTAAATACATGTATTTGTACCTATGTATATACATGTAAATATTAACACCTAATAAATAACTTTATAAAAATAAAAAAATCATAATAAAATATTACATAAATAAATAAGCATGTTTTGTGTTTTAACTTTTATTAAGAAAATCAATTACTATTTATTTTTGAATTAATAAGGGAATTAGTTACCGAATTTCCCTGATAGGTCCACGTGGACCAATCAAGAACCTTTTTGAGTTGACCTAGGTCAACTACATGGTCTTCGTCCCTCTCCTTTGTCAGACCCACCGACCACCGTTGTTTCGTCGGTTTTTTGGTTTTGATCCATTGCAGGAGGAAGCCTACTTCCTTGATCAAACTTGTACAGTAGATGATCTGCCATCACACACATACTTATGATCGCCCATTCTCTTGGTGAATCTCGTGCAATCCAGTGACCCTCTTCCTCCAAATCCATGTGCATAAATAACCTCCTTCACCCATTTTTCACTTTTAGATCCTTCTTCTACCCCAGTGACCCCAAAGGAACACCTTGAGTTGATGCTTCGGTGACAATGGAACTCCCAAGCCAATCAGCGAGGACAAGGAGGCAGAGGAAGTGGTCCACCACCATCGAAGCTCTGATGTCGATGTAGCCTTCTGCTCTAGGTGAAACACTCTGTTTGAGCCGATTTCTTTAGTTTTTTTGTTTGCTTTTCATTCTAGTAGTCTAGCCTATCCTTTAATTTATTCAATTAGGTCTTAACTTAGCATAATTTGTAGATATTTGTTTGCTGGAACCTTAAGCTCCATCTCAAGCTATAAATTGACTATTTCTTGACATGTTTCCATCCCCATTTCATTCCTTGACAAACTCTTCACAAAATACCCCATATTTCACCCTTGATTCTACAAGAATTGAGGTCGATCAAGCTCCCCTCAATCGCCATCGTCGAAGTTCATCCGCCCCACTCATTTATTATGCTTCCAGCTTCAAGAGAAGGTTGAGAGCGACCATCTCGTGTACAGGAACCTCTTTGTGCAGGAGAAGGAGCTTTGAAACACCTGAAGCAAGGTTTCAAAGTTCATCTCTGAGTTCCAGGTGCTTTTGACCTCCAGACCCATCTCAATGGGGCTTGGACCTATTTAGGACCTCCTAGTACTACGGAGAAACCCCAGATGTACGTGAATATTTCAGCAATGACGAAGGAGCTTGGAAAAGGGAGAAATCACATATTGAAAGCTGGTCATGGTGTGTTCTCGAGGTATTCTCCATGAATCCTGAAGACCATCTGATGATGAAGCTCGCCTAGGTATAATCCTGAGCATTAGATTGAAAGCTGAAGCTATGTGATCTGCCACCGTTGAATTGACTTTAGTACGGCTATGTGGCGTACTTAAGACCGCTCATCTCTGCCTTAAGTGGGGTAACAACATATTAAACCCCAGTTGCTTTTGTATTTGCCATTTGGTCATGTAAATATTAAGTTTAGTTTAAACATTTTTGAAATAATTACACATGTCCCCCTTGACTTCTTAAATATTGCAAACATGTCCTCGCGCCTCATGTGTTACGCTATGTTAGGCACTTGATATTTGCAAACTAGCCCCTACAGATTTTATATATTAATATTTAGTCTTTAAACTTATAAAATGTTGTTAATATTTTGGGAAATTGCATACCATACCCTTGTGCTATATTTTATTTACAAATCTACCCTTGTCGTGCTTGCATTTTTATTTATGCTTTTCTATTTTTATTAAATATCTCCTATGCTAATTAAATTTTGGGAAAATTATAGTAAATGCTTCCCGCAAGTGCGAACTAATTGAATACCTGTGGGATAAATTCCTCGAATTGGCTTGTCTTTTCCATAAATAATATAATTGACAACTCTAAGTTGGACATTATCCCTTTCTCTCAAGGGAACCTACAGGAAAAATGTTGCTAAATTGATCCCATCATCTATTTCATATGTGACTACATGTCGAAACAAAATAAAATATTTTTTCTAGGTAGACGTAATCTGTTGGTCATAGATCTAATTTTTAAATATTTTTAGATTCCTTAGAA